>JAREIK010001005.1:87007-176562 GCA_029783825.1 Sapria himalayana | reverse complement strand
AAAAATATACAAACAATAGAAAGATAGATAGTTAGCAAATATATAGATAGACAGATATACATATAGAGAGATATATAGATAGATAGACAAAAAATAAACATATTGTTAGGTAGATAGAAAGATAGATAGATAGATAGATAGTTAGTTAGTTAGTTAGATAGGTAAAAAAATACATAGATAGACTGATACACAATAGATAGATAGACCAATACATTGATAGATGAAAGGTAGATAGAAAGATAAAAAGAAAGAAAGATAAAAAGAAAATTGATTTATAGATAGATAGATATACAGATTTATAGATAAATAGATTGAAAGATAGACAAATTAAATAAATTGACAAAAAATAGATAGATAAATAGTTAGATTGATAGACACATAGAAATAGATATATAAGGCAAATAGGTAGATAGATAGTATGGAGAGAGTAGATAACTAATAGTCATATAGACATATAGTTAGATAGACAAATTGATAAATAATATTGGCAGATAGACAGATAATAGATAGACACAAGTATAGATAGATAGATAGATAAATATATATACTAATAGACTAATAGAGAGAAACATAGTTATAATGTTAGACAAATACACAAATCGATTGTTACAAAAATTAGATAAATAGAGAAGATCAATAGATAGAGAGATAATTAGATACATAGCTTTATAGATTGATAGATTGATAAATACATAGGTAGACAAATAGATGATAGACTGATAAATATATAGTCAAATTGTCTAATAAGCAGATAGACAGATAGATAAATTATTGATAGATATATAAGAATTAGATAGATAAACACAAAGATAGAGTGATAGATAAATAGATTGACAGATAGCAGATAAATAGAAATAAAAGATAGATATATATAAAGATTATAGATATATCGATAGACAGATATAGATAGATAGATAGATAGATACAAATAGAATGAAAGAAAGATAGATGGTTAGACTAATAGGTAAAAGACTTATTTACAGAAAGATAGTTAGATAATTAGAAAATTAGACAGTTAATAATTAGATAGATAAATATATGATAGATTGATAGGTAGATAGATATACAAAGAATCAGATAGACATATACATATTTTGATAGATTAAATAATTATAAATAGACAGACACACACATAGAATAGACAGATAGATAGATAATAAATAGACATATAATAGATTGACAAAGATACACATAGATAGATAGATAGATAGTAAGACGCATAGATAGAGAAACAACATATATAGATAGATAGATTTATAGACATATATACTAATATATTGATTGACCTATAGATAGATGATAGATTTATATATAACATTGATTGATTGATTGAATCATAAATAACTAGATAGATAGCTTATAGCACAGACAAAAATAGAGATAGCCAATAGATAACTGATAGAATAAAAGATAGATAGACAATTAGAAAGATTAATAGTTGATAAATAGATGATAAATAGATAGATATTAGATAGATAGATAGATAGATAGATAATAAATAAATAGATAATCAAAAAGATAGTTAAAAAGGTATATAGATAGATAGATATAAAGATAGAAAGATAGACAGATAGACAATTAGACAGATAACAAGATACATAGATAATTAGACTGACATATAGAGTGATAGATAGATAAACAAATAGATCATTCGATTGATAGATGATAAACAAGTAGAAAGTTAGAAAGATATGCATAAAGATAGATACATAGATTAGATATATAGATAGACAGATAGATAAATAGATAGATAGATTTAAAGATAAATAGACATAAAATATATAGATATATTGATTGATTGATTGACCTATAGACACATAGAAAGATAGGTAGATAAATTTATAGATAAAGAGACAAATAGACTGATAGACAAATAAAAAATAGCACAATAGATAGTTAGATAGATAAATAGATTGGTAGACAGATATATACACAGATAAATAGATATATAAATAGATAGATAAAAAGATAGACTAGTAGACTGATAGTAGGAAACATAGTTATTAAGTTATACAATTAGATAGTTTGACCATTAGATAATTAGATAGATAGACAAATAGATAAATAGATAGATATATAAATTTATAGATTGATTGATTAATTGATACATATATAGATAGATAGACAATAGACAAATAACAAATATACAGATTGATATTTATAACTATATAGATAGATAGCTCAAGAGATAGATAGATAGACATAAATATAGATCAATAGATAAACATACAAATAGATATATAGATAGAAATATATATATATATCGATAAACAGATAAATAGATTAATAGATAAATAGTTTGATAGATAGATAGAGAAATAAAGATATAGATAGATATTCATAAAAGCAGACAGATAGATAAATAGACAAACGAATAGACAAATAGCAAGATAGATAGATAAATAGATAAATATATATATATATATATATAGCATATAGATAGACAGATAAATAAGTAGATAGATAGATCTATAAAGATATAGATAGATAGATAGATAGACAGATAGAGAGACAAATAGATTGAAAATTAGATAGATTGATAGATAGTTAGACATATAGGAATATAGATACATAGATATATAAAAAATAGATAAATAGACATATAGAAAGATATATAAATAGACAAATTGACTGATAAACATATAATCATTTCATAAATATAAATATATATAGATTGACAGATAGATATATAGATTGATAGAGAGATATAGAGATTGAAAGATATACAAATAAATTGATATAAATATAGATAAAAAGATATATAGATAAATAAAAAATAGACATATCGACATATAGGTAGATATACAAATAGATAAAAAAATAGATAGACATATAGACATATTAATAGAATGATAAATAAATAGATCACCAGAGGGACAAATACACATATAATTTTTAGAAAAATACATATATAGATAGATGAAAATATAGACATATAGTCAGATAGATAGTTATACATATAGTTAGATAAACATAATTACAAATAGAAATCAAGATAGATAGATAAACAAATATACAAATAGATTGATAAACTTGGTAATATATAGATATATAGCTAGTTAGATAGGAAGATAGACTATTATATAGATAGATACACTTATAACTATAAATATAAATATAAATAAATAAATAAATAAATAAATAAATAAATATATATATATATATATATATATATATATATATATATATATATATATATATATATATATATATATATATATAGACACATTGACTTATAGATAATGATATAAATTTAGCTACATCGTTAGATAGATAGATAGATCGATAGATAAATATAAAGATAGATAGATAGATTGATTAATAGATAATAAGACAGATTGAAAGATAGATAAACTTATAGATAGATATTTAGATAGACATAGAAATCGAAAGTTAGATAGGCAGATAGATAGATAGATATATAACATATAGATAGATATATATATATATATATATATAATAGATAGATAGATAGATATATAAATATAATGTAAGATAGTTAGATACATAGATTGATAGATAGTTAGACAGATAAAAAGATAGACTGATTGACAGATAGATAAAAACATACTTATATTGTTAAAAAAATAGATAGATATAAAGTTAATTAGTTAGATATATAGATAGATAGACAAATAAATATATAGATAGATAAATAGATACATAGATAGACAGAGAGACAAATATAAAAATAGTTAGATAGATTGATTGACAAATTAATTAATAATAGATAATTAATAGATAGATAGACAGCTATATAAATAACATATCAATAGATAAATAGATAGATAGATAAATAGATAGATAAATAAAAAGATAGAAAGATAGTTAGATAGAGAGATAAATATACAAATAGATAGATAAATAGATAGAGAGAAAAAAAGATAGATAGGTAGACAAATAGACAAATAGCCACATAAAAAGATAGAGAGATAAATAGATAGATTGATAGACATATAGATAGATAGATATACATATAGGCAAATAGATAGATAGACAGATAGAGAGATAGATAGACATATATATATATATTTTTATATATATATATATATATATACAGAAAGATAGATTGATTTATAGACAGACATATAGAAAGATAGATAGATAGAATTTTAAATAGATAGATAGATTGACTTATATAAAGATAGATAGTTATACAAATAGACATAAATATATATAGATTTCAATAGATAGACAGACATACTGATAAAGATATAGTCATATAGATAGATAGAAAGATATAAAGATTGATAGTTAGACATATAGACATATAGAGAGATTGAGAGACAGAAATAAACTAATATATTGATAGATAGAAAGGAATATATATAGATAGACAAATAGTGAAATAAACAGATAGACAAATGCATAGATTGGCAGATAAATAAATAGGTAGATAAACAAAAAGTCTGATAAAAAGATATATAGATAGACAAATAGATAAATTTCATAGATATATAGATAGTCATATAGATAGGTAGACAGATAGACATATTTGATAGATTTACATATTGACAAATAGATATATAAAAAATAGATCATTTGAAACAAAAATAGTCATATAAACATAAAGACATATAGATAGAAAGATATATAGATATATTGAATAATATAATGATAAATAGATAGACAAGTAGAAAGATACACATATAGATAGAAAAATAGATAAATAAATAGATAGATATACAGATAGACAATTAGATAGATAGATAGATAGATAGATAGATATATATATATATATATTTATTTATTTAAACAAAGACATAGATAGATAGATAGATATATAGATAGTTAATTAGGTAGACAAATAAGTAAATAAGCAAATAAGCTTATAGATAAAAAGACTAATATTCAGATAGATAGATAGATATATAAATAGGTATATATATAAATAAATAGATACACAAAAAGACAAATAGATTGGTAATTAGAGAGTCATATAGACATATAGATAGAAAGAAATATAGGTTGATGTACAAATATAAAAATATACAAATAGATAGATAATAGATATATAAAATGATAGAAATATAAATAGATAGATAGATAGATAAATAGATAAATGACATATAGACTGACTGACTGATAATAGATATAAAGGTAGTCTTATAGATAGATATACATATAGAGAGATAGAAATAAAGACATATATAAAGATATAAAGATAGATAGATAGATAGAAAATATATATAGATAGATAAATAGTAAGATATATAGATATATAGATAGATAGACATAGAGACACATAGACACATTGACACATAGACACATAGACACACAGATAGATAGATGGATAGATCGGCAGATACACAGATATATAGATAGAAAGCAAGATAGATACATAGATAGACAAATGGATAGATAGATAGACAGGTTGATAGATAAATAGATATATATATATATATATATATATATATATATATATATATATATATATAGAAAGACAAATGGATAGATAGACAAATTGACTTATAGATAGATAGATAAAAAGAAAGATATATAGATACATAAACAGATAGACTAATATAATTGAACATAGATTGACATATAGACAGACAGATAGATAAATAAATAAATAGATAGATAGACAGATATACACACATATATATATATATATATATATAGGTAAGTAGATAGAATGATAGATATATAGATAGAGAAATATGCATATAGGCAAATAGGCATATAGACATATAGATAGATAAGTAGATAGATAGACTAATAGACATATAGACATATAGACAGATAGATAAATAGACAAATAGTTAGATAAAAATATAGATAGATAGGAAGATATTTAGATAGTCAATTCGATAAATAGAAAGATAGACATAAGATAGATAGATAGATAGACCAATTGGCAAATAGGCAGATGACAAATAGACATATAGATAGATAGTTAGATAGATAAATAGATAGATAGGAAAATAACATATAGATTATTAGTAGATTGATAGAAAGAAAGAAAGATAAGTAGATACATATATAGACATTCATATATACTATTTGATAGTTACACAGATAGATATATAGAAAGATAGACACATATATTGTTAATTAGATATATCGATAGATAGATTGATTGATAGATTGATAGATAGAAAAATTAACATATAGATAGATAGACAAATATATAGATATATAGATAGACATATAGATAAATATATAGATAAATAGATAGCTAAACAAATAAACAGATAATGATATAGACAAATAGATTGAAACAATGATATACAAATAGATAGATAGATAGATAACCAAATAGTAAAAAAGACAAATATATATATAGATACATAAATATATAGATTGACTAATGAACTAAAAGATAGTTATATAGTTAGAAAGATATATAGATTGAAACATAGATATATTAGATAATTAAATAAATAGATGTATATATTTAAAGGAATTTAAACAAAGTGAGAGATAGATATATCGACATTTAAAAATAGTCAAATAGATAGATATACATGTAGATAAACAGATAGAGAGACATATACACAAATACAAAGTTAGATATATAGACAGATAGATAGAAAGGTAGTTAGTTAGATATATATATATATATATATATATGGAGAGATAGATAGAAAGAAAGGCATATTGACAAATAGCCAAATAGACATATAAATAGATTAACATATAGACAAATATATATATGCACATATAGACAGATTTGAAGATAGTTAAATATAAATATATATAGTTAACAAGTATATAGAAAAATAGATAGATAGAAAGAAAGATAGATAGATATATAAATAGATAGACAAATTGGCAGATTGACATATAGAGATATAGATAGATAAACATATATATATATATATATATATATATATATATATATATATATATATATATATATATAGATAAATAGATATGTAGATAAACTGATAGAAAGATAGATTGGTAAACAGAAAGACCAATGGACAGATCAAAATATAGACATATACACATATAAATAAATTGACATATAAATAGATAGGCAGATAGGTATATAGTTTGCTAATTAGATAAAGAGAGAGTGAGAAATATAGATAATCAGAGATATAGATACACAAATTGATACATAAGAAAATATAAGAAAGTTAGATAGACAAATTGACATATAGATTGATAGATGGATAGATAGATAAACAATAGATAGATAAATAGATAGATAGATAGACAAATAGATAAATAAATTGATTGTTAGTCAAATTAAAAAATTGACTTATAGATCGACAGACAGATAGCGGTATAATTATAAGTAGATGGTTAGATAGATAGATAAATAGAATTATAGATAAAATAAAAAAAAAGATAGATTGATTAATATATATATATATATATACACACACACACACACACACAAATATAGATAGATATATAGATAGCTAGATAGATAGATAGATTCATAGATAGATATTTAGATAAATAGATAGTTAGATAGATAGATAGACAAATAGTCTTATAAAAATAAATATAGATATATATACACACACACATATATATAGATAGATAGACAATTAGACAGATAAACAAATATACATATAGACAAATAGAAAGATAGATAGATAGAAAAATAGATAGATAGACATATATCATGATGTATAAATATATACAAAGATAGAATGATTGATAGATAGATAAATAGTGTTATAGTGAGATAGATACAAAGATAGTTAGATAGATAGATCGAAAAATATATAAATAAACATATAGATTTATAGATAGATAGACAATTAGAAAAATAGACAGATAGACTGATAGGTAGATCGGCAGATAGATAGATGGTTAGATATATAGATAGATATATATATATATATATATATATATATATATATATATATTAGAAAAAAGATAGATAGATAGATATATAGATAGGCTAATAGACACATAGATAGATAGAGAGATAGATAGGCAGACAGATAGACAGATAGACAGACAGATATATATATATGGGCAGATATGTAGATGGGCAGAAATACAAATATATAGATAGATAGATAGATATAAAGATAAGTAGAAACATATATAGTCAGATAGACATAAACATAGATAAGCAAATAAATAGATAGACCAATAGATAGATAAACAAATCGATAGATATATAGAAAAATAGATATAATGATAGATAGATAGATAGACAAATAGCTAGATAGTTAGATAGATAGATAGATCGATATAAAGATAGATAGATAGATAGACAGATACAGAGATACATAATTAGAAAGATAATCATATAGATAGATAGGTAAATAGATTTATAAAAATATAGATAGATAGATAGACAGATAGACAAATAGAAAGATAGACAAAGAGATAGATAGAGAGACTCTTAGATAGATAGACATATAAATAGATAGATAGATATATATATATATAAAGATACACATATAGATAGGTATGTGGATAGACAGATAGATAGATAGAAAAATAGAAACATATATAGATAGGCATATAGGCAAATAGATAGATAGACAAACAGACTGACAAACAGATAGATATATATATAGATAAATAGATAGATTCATAGATTCACATATAGATAGATAGATATTCACATAGGTAGGTAGGTATATAGATGGATAGAAAAATAGATAGATAGATAGATAGTCACAAAGATAGATAGACAAATAGAAAGACAAATAGATGGATAGATATATAGATAGACAGATTGACTATTAGAATGATAAATAAATAAATTGATAGGTAAATAGATAGATAGATATATAGATAGATAGATAGACAAATAATGAGATAGACACATAGAAATATAGATAAATAGTCTAATGACTAATAAACTTATAGATAGAAACACAAATAGATAGTTAGACAAATACATAAAAAAATATCATAGACAAATACATAGATTTATAGCTTGATAGATTGACAGATAAAAAAAAGATAGATAAATAGATATTCATATACAAAATAGGCAAATTGATAGAAAGATAGATAAATAGATAGATAGTTAGTTAGTTAGTTAGTAAAAGAAATAGATAGATAGACATATAGATAGATTGATTGTTTGATAGAAACAAAAATAGACTATACACAAATATATTGATAGATAGATACACAAATCGATAGCCAGATTGTTAGATAAATAGATAGACAGATAGAGAGGAAGACATTTCGATAGATTGACAGATTGAAAGATAGACATTTAGATATATAGATAGATAGACAAATAGGTAGGCAGGAATATATATAGATAAATAGATAGTCAAATGTATAGATAGACAAAGAAAAAAAAAGATATATAGATAGGCAGATATAAATATAAACATAAATAGATATAGACAAATAGAAAAATAGATAGATATATAGAGAGCCACATAGATAGATAGATAGATAGATACATTCATAATACATAGGTAGACATATAAAAATATTTACAGATAGACAAATAGACAGATAGAGAGATATACAAATAGATAGATATCCAAATAAAAAGATAGATTAATAGATAGATAGATACAAAGATAAATATATAAAATATAGATAGTTAGAAAGAAAGATAGATAGATAATAGACATATAGAAAGATATATCGATAAACAAAAGATAATTATACAGATAGAAAGATAAAAAGATAGATAGATTGACTGATATAAGTATAGTCATATAAATAGATAAAGACATATATATATACACACACACACACACACACACAAAGAGACATATCGAGAGATTGATAGATATATCAAAAGATAGATTTATATATAGACAAATACATAGATAAACATATATGTAGATAGACACATGGGTCAATAGATAGATAGATAGTTAGTTAGTTAGTTAGTCATTTGGCAGATAGATAGAAATATAGATAGATAGAGCGATAGATAGATAGATAGACAAAAAGATAAAAAGACATATAAGCAGAATGGTAAATATTCTGAAATATAGATAGATAGATAGTCTTAATAGACAAACAATCACTAAATTTACTAAATTAATAGACAAATAAACAAATAAATAAATATAGATAATCTGCATATATTTATTTGTCTATTTACTAAATTTACTAAATTTACTAAATTTACTAAATTTACTAAATTTACTAAATTTACTAAATTCACTAAATTTACTAAATTCACTAAATTTACTAAATTACTAAATTAATGGTAGATTGAAATATAGATAATCTAATATAGGTAGATTGAACTATTGATAATAATCTGATATAAATAAATAGTTATATATATATACATATAGATATATGCATATATCTATATTTAGTAAATTTACTAAATTCACTAAATTTACTAAATTTACTAAATTAATGGTAGATTGAAATATAGATAATCTGATATAGGTAGATAATCACTAAATTAATAGAAAAATAAATAAATAGACAGATAAAAAAATCAAATAGGCAGATAGATAGTTAGATAGATAGATAGATCTAAAGACTAATTTCTTGTTAAATTATTAGATAGATAAATAAAAAATTAATTCATAGACTGATTGATAATAAAATTGATAGATATATATAGATAGATAAATATATTTACAAATTGATCGACATATATATAGATTGACTTAAAGAAACATAGAGAGATAGACAAATAGATATATAGATTTATTTATCTATTTACTTATCTATATATTTATCTGTCTATATATATATAACTATTTATCTATCAATCAATCTATCTATCTATCTATCTATCTATCGATCTATGTATATATTTATCGATCTATGTTTATATCTATCTATCTATATATATAAATATCTACATATTTGCCAATCTACCTATCTATCTTTGTATAATTTTTATATGTCTATTTGACTATCTCTATATCTATCTGTCTATATAGATAGACATATAGATATATTTAGTAAATAAACAAATAAATATAGATTGATAGATATTTATATATTTATTTATTTGTCTATTTACTTATCTATATATCTATCTATCTATATATATAACTATTTATCTATCAATCAATCTGTCTATCTATTTATGTATGTATATATCTATCTATCTATATATATAAATATCTACATATTTTCCAATCTACCTATCTATCTATGTATAATTTTGATATGTCTATTTGACTATCTATCTATCTATTTATTTATTTGACTAACTAAATGTCTATCTGTCAATATGTTGATCTATCTATCTACCTATTTATTTATTTATTTATCTATCGTAAATATTTCTATCTATTATATTTTTATCTATCTATCTATCTATATATTGATCTAAATGTTTATTGATTGATCTATCTATCTATTTATCTATCTATCTATCTATGTATTTATCTACAATTTGTTTATCTATTTATCTAGCTATCTATCTATCTTTCTTTCTTTCTTTTTTTCAAACTTTGTATATGTCTATTAGTCTATTTATCTTTATATCTATCATTCTATATATATATATCTATCTATCTATATTTTTATCCTTCTATCTACCTATCTTTATGTCTATATATTTTTAAATATCTCCACCTATCTATCTGCATAGCTGTATGCCGATATATATCTATATCGATCAGTTTATGTGTCTATCTATCAATCTATCTGTCTGTCTTTGTGTCTAACTTTCTATCTGACTATCTATTTATCGCCATATCTATATATCTTTCTACATATTTTTAATGTGTCTATTTGTCTTATCTATCTATCTATCTATCTGCCTATATGTCTATCTATCTAACTATCTGCCTATATATCTATCTATCTATCTGCCTATATGTCTATATATCAATCTATCTACCTATATTTCTATCTATCTATCTATCTATCACTATATATTTATCTGACTATTTGTATATCTATCTATCGATTAATCTATATATCTTTATGTCTATCTATCTATCCTCCTATCTCTTTATATTTCAATCTGTCTCTTTGTCTATTCTACTACCATTTTATATATCTATCTATCTATATGTTAACTCTCTAAATGTACATTTATCTATCTATCTATTTGTAAATTTATCTATCTATCTATCTTTATATCTATTTATGTATCTATCTATCTATTTATTTATTTGTGTCTATCTATCTATCTGTATGTATATCTATCTATCTATCAAGTTCTTTATTAGTCTATTAGTTTATCTATTTATCTATCTATTTATATTTATATTTGCTATCTATCTATATAACTATCTATTTGTCTATCTATTTATATGTCCATCTATTTGTTTGTTTTTTTATTTAAATATGTATATGTCAATATATCTATCTAACTATCTAATTATCTATATATTGAAATATCTTATTATCTTCCTGTCTATCTATCTATCAGTCAATTTGTCAATCTATCTATTTTTATATCTATCTTTTTATCTATATGTCTATCTATCTATCTGTCTGTCTGGTAATCTATCTATCTATCTCTCTGTTTGTCTATTTATTTGTCTATCTATCTATATATCTAGTTGTTTATCTTTTAAACTATCAATTTGTCAAAATGTCAATCTTTCTATATATCTATCTAACTATCTAACTATCTTTCTATCTATCAGTCTATTAGTATATCAATTAATCTATCTCTTTGTCTATATATATATATATATATATATATATATATATATATATCTAACTATCTATCTATCTATCTATCTAGTTATCAACTTTTTTCTTATATCTATCTATCTATGTGTATATCTATCTATCTATCTATATATCTACATATGTGCCTATCTGTCTATCTATTTATTTTTATATCTATCTTTCTATCTATTTAACTATCTATCTATCTATTTGACTATTTTTCAGTCAATAAATCAATTTATTGATTTATTTATCATATGTCTATCTGTCTATCTCTCTATCTATCTATTTGTATTTTTATTAATTATATATTTTCCTATTTATCTTTCTCTCTATTATCTTATCTATATATCTATGTACTTATATATTTATTTGTCTATCTATCTATTTGTGTATCTATCTATCTTTCTATATATCATGTCATTTTCTTTATGTGTCTATCTATCAATCTATCTATTTAGTTGTCTATCATTCAATTTGTCTATTTTCTATTTTTCTATCTGCATATTTTTACACATATATATATATATATCAGTCTATCTATGTGTCTTTGTATCTATTTGGCTATATAAATTTCTCTCTATATTTCTATTTATCTATCTATCTACATATTTATTTATCCATCTATCTATATATGTGGCTATATGACAATATGTATATCTTGCTATAAGTCTATCTATTTATAAATCTTTCTATCTATATGTCTATGCTTATATTTATTTATCTTTCTATTTGTTGATAAATTTATCTATCAATACACACACACACACACACACACACACACACACACATATATATATATATATATATATATATATATTTATCTATCTATCCATATGTCTATATGTTTACACTACAAGAAAAATCCCAAATAACTAGGTAATATTCCCAAGCTAAATGGGGTATTTCCGTCACTAAAGTGTTAATAACAATGAATTAACAATGCAACTTTTCTCAGTCTAAAGTGCTTGTCACGAAAATTAATTAGTAAATATATTCCATAGCAAAATTAGCGAGTGAAAATTCCATCGCTAAATTAGCGAGGGAATATTCCGTAGTTAAATTAGCGATGGAAAATATCTCTAGCTATTTTAATTCCATAATTATTTTCACATTTTTAATTTTTTACATTAAATTTAATTACATATTTTTAAATTTTTATATTAAATTTAATAAAAACTTAAACTATAAACCATTAATTATAATTAACAAAAAATAAAATCTGTTATTACAATATTTTGATACAATATGTTACAAAGTTAATACAGAAACATAACAAAACTTGATTACATCTTATTCTTCATCAATATATCTAATGACAGTACATAAAGTATAATCTGTCCGTGAAATTGATGTTGCTTTCTCTCTCCCCAACTCCTCAAGATCTGCATACTGTTCTAGCACTCGAGCATGTCCCTCCATGGCCATCTACATTGCTTACTTTAGTTCTATTCTACATTTCCTCTCTACCTCTAACTTCTTCTTCCTTTTATCTGCTAATGCCCTTTTTGTATCTAGCTTCTCTTCCAACCGCACTTTTTTTAACCTTTTGATCTTTTGCATGTATGTATGTGCACGTGTCTCTGTGTAAACACACACACATGTACTTTCATGCACATACACATACCATCAAAGACAATAGAAGATATAATCTAGCGCTTAAAAACACACATATAGGTCTCTCAGGCATGGTCAGCATATGCTAGTTCTTTGTCCTCTGGTACTCCACACAAATGAAAAAAATTGTTCCACCTGCATATTGAGTATAACATACTACATTTACAAACCAAAAAAGAACAAAATACAATGCCTCGGATAAATAGATTGACTAGCACTTGCAACACAAACTGCCAATTGCGAGAAATTTCACACAATGCGATAATCATGAGCTTATTTTTAAATTATCAAATCAAGATTTTTCCAAGATTTCCAGTGAATTGCTTATCAACATATTCTTCTTTGTTGCCTAGCTTCACTCATCAGTCCATGGTTAATTATAAGAAAGTTAGAAAGTGTCAAACGAAAAGGAAATGGAAGTTGAAATGATAACAGGCTACGTGGTATTGAATTTTTGAACACCTGTAGGTTCATATAGTAATCCACAGAAGGAAAGAAACTTGAAAGAAACCAAAAAAATTAGAAAAAAAATGCAATGCACAAGAAAAGAACACAAGGTAGCTCACCTTTGTGTTCTATTCCCCACTTAAGTTTTACAATGACCGTCCTCCTAGTCAAGTTGTTAAGAAAAGGCTTGGAATAACAGAGATGGTCTACAATATTCAGTAATAAAAAAACTAATGACCGATACTATCATGCACATATGCATCAGATATTTCTCTACATCTACTTAAAAATGCATAAGCATGTATATATGTAATATACATGCATACAACAAAAATATAGTATAACTATATGTGTCCAATCACATAAACGCACACTCACACATGCACACACTATTTTCCTTTCTTCTCCTATTTTTTTATCTTGTCCATATATTACACCTTTCTAGTTCAACATAATCATTGATGCATGAAAATGGTCTTTACCAAAAATCACACAACCTAAAATAAATATAATATACTTGATGAATAACCTCATACAAACAATGCCCTTATATACCATGTTATTTTTATTAGGGCAACTCTTAGGGAATAACCTCGATATCACTCTAGAAGTGTACTTGTGTGTGCCAGGCATGCCTCAATGTGTATGACATGCTAATTCTTCCTTAAAAAAGCTATCAATAGAACAACGTATCAATTGATAAAGTAGAGAACATGGCACCCAGCAAAACACAAGCAATATCATAAATATCATGCTCATCAATAAGATAGTTATATATAGTATATATGTACATATAATACTATAGTGTATATGAATACATACTAAGTATGTATGTGCATATATACTAACTATGTATGTGCATATATACTACAGTATGTATGTGCATATATACTATAGTATGTATGTGCATATATACTACAGTATGTATGTGCATATATACTACAGTATGTATGTGCATATATACTACAGTATATATGCACATACATACTGTAGTATATATGCACATACATACTGTAGTATATATGCACATACATACTATAGTATATATGCACATACATACTGTAGTATATATGCACATACATACTGTAGTATATATGCACATACATACTGTAGTATATATGCACATACATACTGTAGTATATATGCACATACATACTTAGTATATATGCACATACATACTGTAGTATATATGCACATACATACTGTAGTATATATGCACATACATACTGTAGTATATATGCACATACATACTGTAGTATATATGCACATACATATTGTAGTATATATGCACATATATACTGTAGTATATATGCACATATATACTGTAGTATATATGCACACATATACTGTAGTATATATGCACATATATATTACATTATATATACATATACACTATAGTATATATGGATGTCTTATAGATATAGAATAGTAGGTATAGATATGGATATAGAATAGCAGGTAAAGTATTATCCCATTTATACTTCACAAAGAAGGCACAAAACATCACTATCAACATTAATAAGAAATACGAATCTTATTTAAATTTTCAAAAATATATCTAAAATCTCTTAGAGGAAAACCTGGAAGACAAGCAATGAGCCAGGGTTGGCGCATCAATGTTCGCAGCCTATCTCCCTGCAACCAGAATTCTCTCCTAGTCCCAAGGTCTATAAGGGGGTTGCTCTACCCCACCACCCTCCACAGCATCATGCTCTCATGTGGCTTTTTTAGAACATTTCTTCCCCCCTCTATGTGCTTGCACCAGTGATTTTAATTGCTTAGCTTTATTGTATTAGTCCATCAACCCTATAGCTTATTCTATCATATGGTTCCTCTCTTAGTTAGAAGCAAGGACCGTCACTTCATTGTATGTGTCAACATAACTATAGAACAATTTAATATGTACTCCATAAAAATAATATGCACTATATTAAAATAATATGCACTCCATAAAAATAATTCATATTCAAAGAAAAAAGAGGAACAAAACTTCAAAAATTAGATGTCTTGTCTTCCAAATATTAAAAAAAACAAATGGCTGCAAAATTTGCAAACTTCATATAGCAAGGCATCTTGACTCATCTTCCTCCTATCTATTCTCACTCCTCTTCTTTTCATGATCAAAATTAGGGGATACATCGATGTACTAGTTGTGCAGCATGTGGATTGGCACCCACCTCAACCCCATCGATAGCACTATTGAGACTTGCCTTTGCAAGTGCATACTGGTATGGGAATGCCAGAGATATCCATGTCATTGCTATTGATGACCATGTCCAAGCATTTCTTTGGAGCTTTCAAACATAGAATAGAAATGGAGTTTGGATCCTTTGGTTTCCATGGTTTCTCTAGTTTTGATTTTCTTGGTGGATCCCCACTTTGCTTTCTCTTGGGTGTTCGTCATGGCTTGGTTGATCGATCTTACAAATCATTTTATCTTGCAAAGAATCATGTGGGGGTAGAATCTCTAATGGTTGAGAACATAAGTTTCTCTAAGAACAGGATAAGAAGCATTTGGAGGTAACATGTTCAAAAACTTATCTTTTTGGTTTATCTAGACATTTCTCATGTAATGTAGTACAAGAGAGGTGTTGGAGACAATGCATTCGTGGGGATGGAATGGAATTTTGGCATTAACGATAAAGTTGTTAAGATCATGTCCCTGTAAGAAAGTCTTTGAGTTGTGGTCTCCCACACTAGGTATCAGTTGCAGACCAAGATGCCCCTTGAAAGATGGCTCATAATAGCATCAGTTCCTCATGTTTAGCCAGTCATCATCCTTGAAACTATGAACATGCAAGAGAAGGAGAATAAGTAGATAGAACACATTTAAATGAATTTCATTAGAAATCATTATGATAATTAACATTTCAATAATTTAATTCCACCGATGAATGATAAAATGTAGTCACGGGTCTAATCAGCGACAACACAGAATCACACAAAATAAGAGTGTCAAGAACAAACTTGAAAACATATTATTTCAATATATTAAATAAAAATTGAAGTGATAGTGATAATTTAATAAAAAAATATTTGGTATAAAATAGCTAATAAAGAGATCACATGTTAATGCTGAGGTCTATTTCAGCTTAACTAGATTGATGACCACAAAACCTTCAACAAATATCTAAATGATGGCCAATAATGATGTTTGGAGAGAGAGAGAGAGAGAAGGAAAAAATAAAGTATTTCAGAAAGCATTAAAAGATAATAGATGCTTAGCCTCTTTTTGATCCAGTAGGGATCAGTAAATATGGAACCCATCCATAGGAAGGATCGTGGCAATGTCTAATGGCTTCGAATCAGAAAATGAGGCTGTGTCTGTGTGGGACCATTTATTCGTGCATCTCACAACTTCAGAAGCTAACGTGCTCTTCCCAACACTAGGAGCACCAGACAAGCCTTTTGTTGGTTCTAGTAATAATCAAAATAGTGTAATCTTATCATTTGAAAAATATCATATGGTAATCTATTATCAAATCATTTGGAAAACTCCAAATTAAAATTTTGATGGTATTATGTCCATAGTTATTAATTGATTTAATCCATTAACTAAAATTTGATTGGTAAAATATTTTTTTTAGTTATAATAATTCATAGTTATATATAGTCATCATAAACTATTATACATATAGTTATAAATATAGTTACATATAATTATACATAGTAATATATAGTTATATATATAGTTTTAAAAAGTTATATATAATTATATGTTATTATCCTTTTATTTATAAAAGTAGTTATACCTATAGTAAAAGACAATTATTAATCGTTATATCTTCTTATGCCTCTAATATATTTAGTTATAAATAAAGTTATATATAATTATATTTAATTATACATATAGTTATAAATATGTATGTAGTTAAAGATATAGTTATATATAACATTTTTATAGTTATAGATATAGTAAAATACAATTATATATAGTTATATATTATTATACATATAGTATATCTTGTTAGAAAAATATTTATATAGAATTATACATATAGTTATAAATTATTATATAGTTAAAAAAATAGTAAAAAATATAGGTATAAAAATATTTACATAGTTACTAATATAGTTAAATATAGTTATAAAGAGTTTATATAGTTATACAAATATTTATAAATAGTTATACATATATAGATATATATATATTGTTATAAGTTTTAATTATAATTATAGTTACATGTGTGATTGCATGCATAATTATACATTATTATTATTTTTTTTGCAACAATATCAATGACACAATTAGTTTCTTTTCAAATATGAACTATTAAAATTAAACAAACAATCAAAACTAAATTGAATATTACTAGTGTATTTATCCAATGGTTACCAAGATTTTGTTCCATTCCAAAAAACATCGATATATTGGATTATTTAGACAGATTCTTATACATCTTCATATTTAACATGTATTTTGTATGTTCAGTACACACTACAAGAAAAAACACATTTAGCTAGGGACAATTCCCTAGCTAAATGCATGATTTCCAACACTAAATGAGATATATAGATGGATTACCGATGGATAGCTCCCCTATCCAAAGTGATTTTTGCTAAAATTTAGCGATGGAAAGTGTCCCTAGCTAAAAAGTTAGCAACGGAAAAATCTCTTTCTAAAAAAGACAAATTCCCTAGCTAAATTAGTAAGCTAAATGAGATTTTCTGTCGCTAAATGAAAATAACGACGGAAGAATCCCAAGCTAACGCGCTGGTCGATTAATTTTAGCGATGGAAATAGTCACTAGCTAAATATATTTAGCGATAGAAAATCCATTGCTACATTTAAGATTTCCCTAGCAAAATAAGATAGGGAAAATTCCCTAGCTAAATTCGTAATGGATTTTCCCTTGCTAATTTAGCAATGGATTTATCCCTTGCTAATTTAGCAAGCGATTTTTCCCTAGTATTTTAATTTCAAAAATAATTTTAGAATTTAATTTATTTTAAAATTGTTTAATTAAATAATATAATATTTTTATATCAAATTGAAAAAAAATTTGAAACTATAAATAATTTATAATAAACAAAAAATAAAATCATTTAATATCATATTCTAATTCAATATTTTACATAATTGAAACAATAAAATAACAACATTTTAATTAGTCTTATTCATCAATGTATCTACCAATAGTGCATAAAGAATAATATATCCATTCATTGACATTGTTTTCTCTCCCTCTGCTCCTCCGATCATTATTTTTCTACTGCTACAAAGCTGTCCGAGTCACAGCACATAATGTCTAGTGAAAAATCTCATCACTTATAAAAGCTTTGTATGAGGAACAATGTTGTATCATATCTGTAAGAAATTTAAACCACTCAGTCAAATTAAAAAAAAGTTATGTTTTGATACATATATAATTCTACAGTATATATGTAAATATGTAGTAGCATTTCGCTCGTACATATATTAATGTTGTATATGTACATAAAAATAGTAGTATTATGTGTACATATAAATTGAGTACAAATATACTCAATATATATGTACAAAAAATACTATAGTATTATATGTACGTATAAAATGACTTAATTCGTACGTATATACTGTCTTTATTCATACGTATATACCTCATTTGGTGTTGTTGCTGCTGCTCCCACTGCCGCTCCTACCATTGCTGCTATTATTGTTGTCGCTGCCAATACCATTGCTACTATCACCACCACCACCGCCAATGCTACTGTAGCTGATGCTTTTGGCAGCTTAAATGGCTGTCGCCGCTGACCCCGCTGCTGGTGCTGCCATTGCATGATACTTCCGCCACTGCCCCCGCTGTCGGTGATGCCATTGCCATCGCTACCGACACTGCTACCACCACCATCACTACTACCGTTGCTACCTCTACCGCTACTACCACTGTTGCTTTCAGTGTAGCTACTGCTACAGGCACTACCGCTGCCTCCGATGCTGCCACTCCCACCGTTGCTGCCACTGTCGCTCCTGCCGCTACTGCCACCACTGTGGCCCCCACCTCTACCACAGCTGCAGCACCCGCCACCGCCACTGCCATGGCGGCTGCTACAGTGGCCGCCACTGTTGCCACTGCCGCTTACACTGCCGCCGTTGCCATTGCTGCCACTGGTGTCACTGCTACTGCTACTTGTAATAGGTTTTTACATGACTATAATAGGCTAAAACTCTACCCACAAAATTCGGAGACACACAAAAATTTTTACAAGTATATAAAAATAGTTATTATAGACATGAAAAAACACAAATTAAAGTAGATTGTCCATACAGCTTAAACTAAAAGTTAATTAAATAATTTAATTTTTTAAAATTAAATTTAATAAAAATAGAAGCTATAGATAAAAATTTTAAATTAAACAAAAAAATTCATTT
Source organism: Sapria himalayana (assembly GCA_029783825.1). NCBI lineage: Eukaryota > Viridiplantae > Streptophyta > Magnoliopsida > Malpighiales > Rafflesiaceae > Sapria > Sapria himalayana. Next base: position 155,639 of record JAREIK010001005.1, on the reverse strand, counting down.
AATATCTTATTCTAATAAAATATTTTAAATAACTAAAACAAAAAAATAACAAAAAATATATTACATCTTATTAATCAATGTATCCACTAACTTTGCATAAAGTATAATCTATCAATGCATTGCCATTGCTTTCTCTCCATCTGCTCCTCCGATCACCAACTTTCTGCTGCGAAAATTCTATCCGAGTCACGGTGCATCATGTTTGTTTAAATATGTCTTCACTTATACAAGCTTCATATGGGAAAGAATGTTGTACCATATATGTAAGAAATTTAAACTACCAAATCAAATCAAAATAAATAAAAAAACTAGGTTTTGATAAATTATATTGTTGTAGTAAATATGTACAAATATACTAACATTTCACTCAGTACATATATTACTCCAGTATAATTACATATAAACTACAGTATTATGCATACATATATACTGAGTACATATATATACTCAGTATATATGTACATAAAATACTATAGTATTAAATGTATGTATATACTGACTATATACATACGTATATACAGCATTTGTTGCCGTTGCTACTACAAAGAGAGAGAAAAATATGGGGGGAAAGAGAGAGAAATGGAGTAGAGAGAGAGAGATGGGGGAGAGACAAAAGAAGGGAGGAGAGAGAGAGAGAGAACAAAAAATGCTTTAAGATATCCTCCTCTAACATATTCCATATAGATTGTAGAGTGAATTGAGCACCCAATGGGGTTTCCATTAGTAGAAAAAATCCATTTAGATGATATTTGGTGCACATAGAATTCAACAAAGCAAGAGTGCTTCAAGATACCCAGAATTCGCACTTCCCCTATAGAACTACACTTAAACAATCTACAATCATCACTAGACGCACCACAAACCTCCAGACTACGCACCTAGAACATGCAGCTTCACGAAGTAACATTACAAGCACTGCCAATAGAGTCTAGTTGACCCACAAAGAACAAAAGACCCAAGAACATTATAGACCAGTTGACCCTCCTATTTCTGCCTGCTATTAGTGTTTTTTCCACTAATATTCTATTTTCAGCATTTAGATGAGAAAATGACTTAAAGGCATTACTATTTTCTTCCTTGTTATCTATAATTTTATTTTTTATTTCTTTGTTTTTTTCAACTATCTTTCCCTTATTCTTATTGCTGTATAACACCACTACCCACTCTAGACCTTGCTCTTTTCCTCCCCTCTACCCCTCATTAAACATGTATGCTTTGCCCATATTTTCCTCCTATTTTTTATTGTTATCCAGCAGGGTGTTATTCTCCTTCTCCCCTTCACTGACCACCTTAATTTCCTCAGTATAAGAGTTATATTCTGACATAGCATTAGTTCTTTGTTTATATCTTTTTTAACCCATGCAGTTTTTCCCTTGTCTCTAACATAATATTATTCCAATGTATCATTTCTCCCCATCCCCTTCATACATTCCTCCTACCCATGGCTCATTCTATTACATTTTAAACAATATCTGGGGATATGTTTAGGCACAATTAACTACGAGAACCTCTGTTCATTATTGATGTCTATCCATAGTTTCTTTGGAGGTCGTGAGAAGAGATTAAACTCCACGCAAATTCTTAGATTATTTTGTTTAGTCAATGAGGGAGTGACCTCATCATTCATTATTGGTTTACCCATACATTTTACCAATATGAAAAGAGATTGCTTACTGTATAGATGGAGAGGTAAATTAGGAAAAATAAACCATACCGGGGCTATCAGGGCCTTCTCTTTTGGGTTGAAATCCATTATCCATTTTAGAATTCTCATTGAAAAGTCCTTAATTATGCATTGATGCCTCATCCATAGCCTTTGAAAATCTCATTGAAGAGAGATTGCTCTTTGAAAATCTGCCTCTTTGGGATGAAGATAGATATCACATCTATAAACTCATGAAATTCCTTCGCAAGAGGTTTTCCATATAAAAATTTCTCTATTAGGTGTAATTGAAAGACTCTGCAAGTTTATCGAGATCTACCGAGGGAATGTATATCGGTGGCACACCATTTTTATTTCCAAACCTCATATGCAATATCGTGGGTTCCTTAAATAAGCTCACAAAAGACTTCTTATTAAATAAGAAGCCATTTTGCCCCATTTTGGCTATGTATTAGCCTTATTCTTGCACAACTTGAAGCTTTCTCTCTCTAAAAATCCTACTTTCTCTCTCTAGTTCTTAGAGATGTGTGGTTTTCAATCTTCTTAATCTTTTTATTTTTCTTATTCTTTTTATTCATCTTATTATTATTATTATTAATTATGATTAGATGTTGGCATGGGATTTTGTCTCTATGGAGATAACGCGTTTAAATTCTCATTTCTTAAATTGGAAAATGATATTTTATTTTTTTTATTTCAGAGTGTAAAATTAGGTTGATGAATTTTAGAGCTAAATCGATCGCTAGGAAAGTTCCATCACTAAATTAATCATTATATTTTGGATTTAATTATCTATGGAAGTTTTGTCACTAAATCCGTTGCTATTTTCCAGATTTAATTATATATAGAATTTCTGTCACTAAAATCCATCGCTATATTCAGGTTGTAATTGGCTAGGGATGTTCTATCGCTAACATCTGTCACTATATTCAGTATGTAATTAACTATGGAAAATCTTTCACTAAATCTATCAAAAAAATTACAGATTTTATTAGTTAGGGAAATTCCATCGCTAAATTCATCGCTAAATCACAGATTTTATTAGCTTGGGAAAATCTGTTGCTAATTCCGTCGCTAATTTCAGGCTTTTATTAGCGTGAGATATTCCGTTGCTAAATCCATCGCTAAATTCCCTACTTTTCTTGAGCAGAATTTATGAAAATTTTCCGTTGCTAATCCATCACTAAAATACCCACTTTTCTTGAGAGGAATTTACGAAAATTTTCCGTCGCTAATCCGTTATTTTTTTTCAAAGAAAAATCATAAATCCCTTGCTATTCCCTAGCTAATCCCTCACAATTTAGTTAGGGATTGATCCCTAGCTAAAATTTCCTAGCTAAATTGATATTTTCTTGTAGTGTGAAGATGATGGACAATAATGGCGGAGAATGACAAAGGATGGTGAATTTGCCCTACACCATTACTACAATCGAATGAGAGACCAAAGGATAGGAGAGAAGTATAAGCTTAAATATACACTCTTTCACACTTCTTTACTACTTCAAAGCCTCTAACCGTGATATCCTTCTCGTCTCCCAAACCCAGGCCAATTATAAACATCTGTACCCCTACAAATAATGACGTAGTATCAGTTCAATTGCTTTTAAATATAAAATCCCTAATAGCCGATAATGATACATAAATGCTATAATCAAAATACCAGGTTAAATAAATAACGAAAGACGAAGAGCTAATCGAATAATGAATTTGCAATGAACAATCATCAAAACAATATGATTCACATCTGCACTCGCAGCAATGGTCATACAAGCAAAGGCTATTACGATAGCACTGATTTATCTCTTTCATCCTCGTAGTTTAGTAAAATTAGCATGGTGCAAACTGCTTCCGGTCCTTAAAGATCAGATATTTTTTATGGGTATTCCATGACTATGACAATGTGTCGATGCCATGCAGTGTTCGTGTTTCCCAAACCCTAGCCATATGTTTCTATGGACATTCACGACTTATTTTTGCGCATGCTGAACAAAATCACTTAGGTTTATTAAGTTTATTAAGTTTTATTAGGTTTTAAAATTCCAATAATTTTTAAATTTTAAATTATTAACACATATAATATACAATAAATATATATATAACATAAAGACATATTTTTTTTACTTAATAAATTATTTTCAACAAGTTAATATGTGTGTAGCAAGACACGCATGAAAACCAAACACCTTTTAATTTTTAATTATCAAATTAATTAAACAATAAATATATAAATAATTTCAAAAAATAGATGTTTGGTCTTCAAAATGAAAAAACAAATTAAATGTCTACAAAATTTGTAAACTTAATATAGCAAGGCAGATATGAAAAGATTATTGGTCTTCAAGCCACTTTCCTAAAAATCTATAGATACTCTTTATGTCAAAAACTTTATAAATATATATAATTTAAGTTTATAAATTTTTAAGTATTCATATTAATTTTTATGAAGATAATATTAATTTATTTTAAAAGCATAAAATTTAATATTATTTGATATAATTTATAATTTATAAAATTCTAAAATTACTTAGTGAGATGAATATTAAGAAAAATTTATATTTATTAAATTTAATAAAAATAAAATATTAAAAGCTATTAGTATAAATTTAACTCAATTATTTAGTTCTTATAAATTTCAATAGAGGCAAACATCTCTGTATTTACCTTTAAATATCCATTTATTTTGATTTAAATATTATGAAGAATTAGAAATTTTTTTATAATTCAAAAATTTCGAATTTTTTAGTAATTCTTTTTAAAAAAATTTCATTTAGGCAGAAAACTATTTTTTATACTTAAAATAATATTAATATTTACTAGTTTTTTCATTAATTATGATATTTTTATAAATATATTATAATTTATTATACAATGAATTATTTAATCTTTTTATTAGTAGAAATTTTAATGTATATTCATTTATTTTTTAAAATATCTTTAAAAATTTTTAAATTATAGAATTAATTATTTAATGTTAGTCTTTATTAATAGTTATTATAGTCTTTATTAATAGTTATTGTAGTCTTTATTAAAATTAATTTTTTTTGTATTAATATATATTTTTTATTATTTATTTATAATAATCTACTTTTATAATTATACGAGGAGAATGTGTCTTCCAAGAATCACTCATTTATAGACCATGCCATATGTACAATTAATATACAAAATTAAATAAAATATTAAAACTAATAATATATAAAAAAATAAATCATTAAAAATTAGTGATGAAAATTATTTCTAGCCCAAATAGCTATGGAAATTCCTTAGTTCAATGGATATATTTTGTGAACAAAAAATTTAAGGAATAATCACTTGCAATAAATTATAAAATAGTAAAAAAACATTTCAGATAATAATTTAGTGATGAATTTTGTCTCGATCTAATTAGTTTGAGAAATTTCATCGCTAAATCCATCGCTATATCCGTCACTAAATCCAACACTAAATTTCATGCTTTTATTTGCAAAAAAATTATGAAAATACATTAGCAACAGAAATTTTTTAACCAAATATTTTTGTTGCTAATACATCACTAAATACATTGCTAAATTCTCCACTTTTCTTTGCATCGAAATCTTCAAAAATATTAGCAATAAAATATTTTCAATCGAATATTTCCATCTTTATTCCATCACTAATCCATCATAGAATTTTATTTTAATCTAAAATCAAAAATCCCTTGTTATTCCCTAGCTAATGCCTCACTAATTAGCTAGGGATATTATATCAATGCTAAATTTCCCTAGGTAAATCAATATTTTCTTATAGTGTTATCTATCTATTAATCTAACTATTTTTCTATCAGTCTATCTTTCTATATCTTTATCTATCTATTTATCTCTATCTATGTGTATATCTATCTATCTGTCTATCTGTCTATTTTTCTATTTATTTATCAGTCAATTTTTATATATATCTATCAATCTATCTATATGCATATTTGTCTATCAATCAACATTTCTATCAGCCTATGTGTGTATTTTTCTATCGGTTTATCTTTCTATATCTTTTTATGTCTATGTGTATATGGCTCTCTATTTATCTCTCTATCTCTCTTTTTTTATATGTTTATCTATTTAACTATCTATCTATCTATCTATATATCTAATGTCTGATTGTTTATCTGACAATCTTTCTATCCATCCATCTATTTGTCTGTCTATTTGTTCTATATCGATCTATCTATCTATATATCTATGCATCTTTCTATCCTTATATATTTCTATATGTATATCTATCTAATTGTTTAACTATCTAACTATCTAACTATATATCTAGTTATTTATCAAACTATCAAACTATCAATTAAACTATTAGTCTATTTGAATTTTTGTGTATTTGTTTATCTATTTATATGTTTGTCTCTATCTATCTATCTATCTAAATGTCTATCTATATATCTATCTATATGTCTATCTATCTGTCTATTTGTCTATTTGTCTATTTGTCTATTAGTGTATCTATTTATCTATCTATCAATCAATGTGCCTAGGTATCTAAATGTTTATGAGTTTATCATTCTATCTATCTATCTATCATTCTATCTATATATGTTGTATCTATCTATTTTTCTATCTATTTAATTGTCTGTCTGATCATCTATCAATCTTTCTATCCATTTATTAGTCTATCTGGTATATTTATTTGTCTATCTATCTATTTGTCGATCTATGTATTTATATATCTATCTTTCTATATTTTCCCTATCTACCAATATACCTATCTAATTATATCTATCTGTCTATCTATCTATCTATCTTCTTGCATATCTATTTATCTATCAATTTATTTGTTTATCTATTTATCTATATGTATATCTATATATCTATCTATCTAGCTTTGTGTCAATATATCTATCTATCTATCAATCTTTCTAACTATCTTTTTGTCTATATATCTATAATTCTATCTATCTATCATTCAGTCTATCTATCTATCATTCAGTCTATCTATCTATCATTCTATCTATCTATCTATCTATGTGTCTATCTATCTTTCTATATATCTATCAATAAATTAATCTGTTAATCTTTTTATCTATCTATCTATTTTTCTATCTTTCTATCTATCTTTCTATCTATCTATCTATATATCTATCTATGTATCTATCTATCTATCTATTAATATATCTATATATCTATCTATCTAGCTGTCTATCGATCTATCAATTTTACTATTTATCAATCTATCTAATTATCTATCTATCTTTTTATCTATCTATCTATCTATCTATTTGTTTATCTATCTATATGTCTATCAATCTATATGTCTATCTATCTATAAATATATATTTCTTGCTAACTATTTATCTATCTATATTTATATCTATCGATCTATATATCTATTTATATCTTATATTTGTCTTTCTATCTATTTGTCTATCAGTATATCTTATTATATCTATATATGTCTATTTGTTTATCTTTCTGTGTATATCAATCAATCTATCTATCTATCTGTCTATTTGTTAAATAGATAATCTATATATAGTCTATCTATATATCTATTTAACTTTCTCTCCATCTATCTATTATTTATCTATCTATGTATCTGACTATAAGAATATCTTTCTCTGTATCTATTTGTCTATCTATCTATTTATCATTCTATCTATCTATAAATCTATGTATCTATCAATCTATTTATTTGTGTATATATCTATATGTTTATGTGTATATTTAGCTATCTATCTATAAGTCTAGGAGTTTATTTATATATATGTCTATTTCTCTATCCATCCATCTATCTATATGTCTATCTATCTATCTAGCTATCTATCTATCTCTCTATCTATCTAACTATATGTCTATCTTTCTATTTATTTATCTATCTATTTGTCTATATATCTAATTATTTATATATCTATTTGTATATCAATATATCTATCTATCTATCTATTTGTCTATCTATCTATCTATTTATCTATTTGTTTATCTTTTTATTTTCAATCTATCAATCTATCTATTTGTCTATCTCGCTATCTATCTCTCTATCTATTTGTCAAACTAACTATTTTTCAATCTATTTATCTATCTATATGACTATTTTTTATCTTTTTATCTATCTTTATGTTTATTTCTCTACCTTTCTAACTATCTATCTATCTAACAATCTATATGTCTATCTGTCTATATCTCTATTTATCTATATATCTACCTTTCTTTCTTTCTAAATCTATATCTATTTATATGTCTATTTGTCTAAATGTCTATCTGTTTATTTGTCTAATTGTCTAAATGTCTATCTGTTTATTTGTCTAATTGTCTTATTATCTATTTTTCTATTTATCTAAATGTGTATCTATCTAAATATCTATATGTCTAAATGTTTATCTATCTAAATGGTCTATGTGTCAATCTATATATTTTTCAATTTGTCAATGTATTCTTCTATTTATATATATTTCTGTATATCTGTCTAATTAAATAAATTTCTAACTATCTATCTATCAAACATTGTATCTATATAACTATACAACAATATTTCTATCTATTAGTCGATCTGTCAATTAACCTATCAGTCTTTCTATCTTCGATCTATGTATCAATCTATTAGTCTATCTATCTATGTGTTTATTAGTCTATCTATCTATCTGGCTATCTATCTATCTTTATATCTCTTTATTTATCTATCTTTATGACTATCTATTTATCTATCTATCTATTTAAATGTTTGTCTATTTATCTTTCTATATATTTAACTTTCAATCTTTCTATATTTATTTCTATCTATCTATATATCTATCTATTTATATATCTATCCATTTGTATGTCTAGCTATCCATCCATTTATCTATCTATCTATATGTCTATCTATCTATCTATTTATTATTCTTTCTGTCTATTTACCTATCTATTTATTTATCTATGTATCAATATACCTTTCGATATATCTATCTATTTTTCTATCTGCCTATTTGTCAAAATTTCTAAATTTCTAACAATATATTTTTCGATATATCTATCTATCTATCTATTTATTTATATATCTATCTATCTTACAATCTATTTATCTATTTCTGTAACTATCTATCTATCTATCAGGCTTTTTGTCTATCTATTTATCTTTCAGGCTTTTTGTCTATCTATCTATTTTCAAGCTATCAAGCTGTCTATTTGTCGATATCTTTATTTGCCTATCTATCTATCTATCAATATATTTGTCTGTCTATCTATTTTTAATCTGGTTATCTGTCTAAATTTTTATTTTTTTATATTTTATATATCTATATGTTTTTTTGTCAAACTTTCTAACTATCAATCTAACTATTTATCTATCAATCTATCTATCTATCTATTTGTCTATATGTCTATAAGTCTATAAGTATATCAGTCTCTCTGTCTATCTATCTATCTGTCTATTTATCTATTTTTCTAATTTTCTATTTGTTTATCAATCTAAATGGCTACCTATCTAAATGTCTATCTATCTAAATGTATATCTTACTATTTATATATCTATCAATCAATCTATCTATCTATTAATCTATCACTCTATTATATATGGCTATTTGTCTAATTAACTAACTTTATAACTATCTATCTGTTAATTTTTTTTTGTTTATAACAATCTAACTATATTTCTTTATATAAGTATAATAGTCTATTTGCCTCTTTGTCTTTCTATATATCTATCTATCTATCTTTTATCGATCTATCTATATGTCTATATGTTTATATATTTATATATCTATCTACCAATCTTTCTATTTATCTGTCTATCTATTTGTCTATCTATCTATACGTCTATCTACCTCTTTATCTATCTATATTTATATATGTTTATCTATCTATCTATCAATATACCGATATGTTTATCAATCTATCTCTCTATAAATATATCTATCTATTTATTTTCTATCTATCTATCTTTATATGTTTCTATATTTCTATCTTTCTTTCTATCTATATGTATATCAATTTATTTGTCTATCTATTATCTATCTATCTATATATCTATCTATATATCTATATATATCTAAATGTCTATCTATATATCTATCTATCTATCTATTTGTATATCTTTCTATCTATATATCTGTATATCTGTCTAATTGTCTATTTATCAATCTATTTGTCTATCTATATATCTATCTATCAATCTAGCTATTTGTCTAATTGTATATTTATCTAACTGTCTATGTATTTTTTAATCTATCTATCTATCCATCACTAAATCTATCGGACTATCTAATAATCTATCAGTCTATTTATCTTTATTTCTATCTGTATATCTATTTAAGTGTCTATGTATTTATCTATTAATCTATTTATCTATCTATCTAAATTGTTGTCTATATATCTATCTATCTATCTATCTACCTATCTATTTCTCGATATGTCTATATTTCTATCTATCTATTCATCAATCTATCATTCTTCCTATCTATCTATTTATCTATCTTAATATTTCTATTTATCTATTTATCTTTCTATTTGTCTATTATTTTATCAGTCTAAGTGTTTTTTTATCTATCTATTAATATATCTATCTAAATGTTTATGTATCGATATGTCTAACTATCTATAGGTCATTTTGTCTATTTGTCTAGTTGTCTATCAATCTATATATCTATCTATCTATATATCTATCTATCTATTTATCGATGTATCTGTATATCTATATATCTATCTGTCTGTCAATATTTATATTTGTCTATCTATATATCTTTCTATTTGATTATATGTCTAATTATCGATCAATCTATATGTGTAACTGTCTAAGCTATCTATCATTCATTCTATCTATTTGTCTAACTATCTATTTGTCTTTATGTATATCTGTCTATCAACCAATTTGTTTATGTATCTATCTATATATCTAGCTATTTATCTATCTATATGTTTATCTAATCAATCTGTTGATATGTCTTTTAATATATGTATCTATTTTTCTATCTATCTATATATCTATTTATCTATATGTCTATCTATCTATCCATAAAGTAGTCTATCTAGCTATCATTCTAAATGATTATCAATCTATCTATATGTCTTTTTGTCTGTCATTCTATTTATATATCTATTTATCTATCTATCTATCTATCTATTTATTTTTCTATCTATCTCTCTATCTGTAATTTTTTATATCACGATATTAATCAATCAATTAATCTATTTATCTATATGTCTATTTATGTATCTATTAATTAGTCTATTAGTCTATCAATCAATAAGTCAATCTATTTATCTATTTGTCCATACATCTTTCTATGTATCTATTTTTTATCTAAATATCAAGGTATTTATATGTCTAACTAGATTATTACCCTTATTTAAATTAATCTATCAATTAATCTATCTATACATCTATCTATTTATCTATATGTCTATCTATCTATCTATTATTGTACCTATAAATCTTAGTTGTCTATCTATCTATCTGGCTATATGTCGATCATTTTATTTATCTATCTATCTATCAATATAACTATCTATCTATCTTTGAATTAAATATATATATATATATATATATATATATATATATATCTATCTATATATCCATATATCTACCTATCCTTCTATATTTCTATCTATATATCAATCTATCTATATTTCTTTCTATTTGTCTATCTGTTGATTTATCTATCTGCCTATTTGCCTATCTATTTATTTGTCATTCTATATATTTGTCTATGTGTCTATAAAGTTATCTATCTATCTGTATATCTCTCAATCTATCTATATGTCTATATATATATATATATATATATTATCTATCTATCTATCTATTTATATGTCTATATATTTGTCGATCTCTTTCTATATCTATCTGTCTAATGATTTGTCTATTTATCTATCTATTTCTATATCTGTCTATTTTAAGATTTATCTATTTGTTTATCTGCATATCTATCTATCTATCTGTATATCTGTCTATCTATCTATCTATCTATCTGTCTGTCAATGTATCAATTTATCTATTTGTCTATCTTTGTATCTGTCTATCTATTTATCATTCTATATATTTTTTTCTCTCTAGTTGTCTATTAGTCTATCACTCTAACTATCTATCTGTCAATTTGGCTATCAATCAATTAATCTATCTTTCTTTCTTTTTGTGTATGTATCTATATGTCTATCTATCTATATATCTATATGTCTGTATGTCTGTCTATTTGTGTATCTATCTACACATCTTCCTTTTTATCTATCTATATATCAATGTGTGTATCTATTTTTTATTTATCTATCTGTCTATTTATCTATCTTTCTACATATCTATTTTTATATCAATATGTATATCATTATGTTTATTTATTTGTTTGTCTATCTATCGATCGATCTATCTATATTTCTAATTTTATGTCTATCTATCTCTCTATTTGTCTATTTATCTATCTATCTGTCTGTCTATCTATTTTTATATCTATCTTTCTATCTATCTGTCTATATATTTGCTGGTCTATAAGTTTATCTATCTGTCTTACTATCTCACTATCTATCTGCCTATCTGTCTATCTATATCTCTATGTCTATCTATCTATCTATATATTTGTATTTCTATTATTATGTCGATCTATTTATCTATCACTATCTATTCTTTCTCTCTTTCTATTTATCTAATTGTTTATCAATCTAACTATGTAACTATTAATCTAATTATCTATCTATTTGTCTTCTTGTCTATCTATGAATATATATATATATATATATATATATATCTATCTATATATATATATATTTTCTATATATATTTATATATATCTATCTATCTATTTTACTATCTATCTATCTATCTATTTTAAATCTATCTAATTATCTATTATTATATTTATATATCTTTATATTTGTCTATCTTTATTTCTGTCTATCTATCTATCTGTCTATCTATTTAACTATTTATCTATCTAACTCTCTATATATTTATCTATCTATTTATATGTATATATATCTATCTATTAATCTATTTATCTGGCTATTAGTATCTTTGTATATATGTTTATAAAACTATCTTTCTATGTGTCTATGTATCTATCTATCTATCTATTTATCTATCTATATATATCTATGTCTATCTATCTTTCTATCTATATGTCAATCTATCTGTCTATAAATTTATTATATGTATATTTATCTATCTATCTATTTGTCTATCATTTTGTCTATCTCTTTATCTGACTATCTATATAATTTTTTATATATCTATCTATTTATATATATATCTATCTATTTGTCAATCTGTCTATCTATCTATGTGTCTATCTATCTATATATATGTATGTTTGTTTATATATCTATCTATCAATCTTTCTTTCTTTCTTTGTGTCTATCTCTATATCAATCTATGTATCTATCTATCTATCTATTTATTTATCTATCTGTCTATCTTTCATTCTATCTATATATCTATGTGTCTAACTATTAATCTATCATTTTGACTACTATCAATCTGGCAATCTATCTCTCTCTCTATCTATTTGCCTATTTGTATAACTATATAACTATGTAACTATCATACTAATTTCTTTCAATCAATTTCTCTATATGTCTATCCATATATTTATCTATCTACTTTTATATATGTAGATCAGTCTATTTCTATATCTATCTATCTATATATTTACCTATCTATTTACCTATCTATCTGTCTATATATAAATATATCTACATGCCTATATGTCTATATGTCTATATGGCTATATGTCTATCTATCTATCTATCTATCTGTCTTTCTACCGATCTATCTTTTTGCTTATCCATCTATCTAAGTATCTAAGTCTATATGTCTATCTATTTATTTGTCAATCTGCCTATTTGCCTAATTATCTATGTATCTATCTATATATCTATCTATCTCTCTATATATCTCACTATCATCAATATATATCACTATATATATATATGTGTGTGTGTGTGTGTCTATATATCTATTTTTCTATATGTCTATCTACTATGTATCTATGTGGCTATGTGTTTATCAATCTATCTTTTTATCTATCTATTAGTCATCAATCTATATACTTATGTATATATCTATATATCAAACTTTCTATTTAAATATACATACATACTTACTTAATTATATATATATATATATATATATATTTGTCTATATGCCTATATATATATATGTATCTATCTATATATTTTCTATTAATGTATCTATCTCTATATATATATATATATGTCTATATGTCTATCTATCTTTCTATATATCTATTTATATATTTATATATCTATCTAAATATAAACCTAGCTAAATTTTTACCTATCTATATATTTGTGTTTCTATCATTCTTGCTATCTGTCTATATGTCTATCTTTCTATCTTTCTATGTGTCTAAGTATCTATCTATCTATCTGTATATCTTTTTATCTATCTATCTTTCTATCTATTTATTTATCTCTCTATCTGTCTATCTTTCTTTCTATGTGTCTACGTATCTATCTATCTGTATATCTTTTATCTATCTATCTATCTTTCTATTTATCTATCTATCTATCTATCTTTCTATCTCTCCATCTGTCAATTTTATATCTGTTAATTTGTCTATATATCTATCTATCTATCTAAATGTTAATCTATAAATTTATCAATCTGCATATCTTTCTATCTATCTATTTTTCTATCTATCCATCTATTTATATATCTATCTCTCTAGTTTTCTATTAGTCTATTACTATAACTATCTATATATCAATTTGACTATCTATCTATCTGTCTATCTATTTATCTGCCTATCTATCTAACTGTCTATTTGTCTATTTATCTATTTCTTCTAGTCTATCTATATAATTATCTATTTGTCTAACTGCCTATTTCTTAAAATAAATATATGTCAATCTATCTATTTGTGTATCTATCTAACTATCTTTCAATCTAATTAAGTATCTATCTTTGTGTCTATCAATCTATTAGTCAACCTATCTATCAATCTATTAGTCTATAAGTCTATTTGTCTATATGTTTATAATTCAACCTGTCTATTAGTTATTAGTCTATAAATTTATCAGTCAGACTATCTATTTATCTTTCTATCTATCTATCTAAATTTCTAACAGTCAATGTATCATTCTATCTATTTGTCTATCATCTATCTATTTATTTGTGTACATGTTGATCTATCTATTAGACTATTATTCTAATTACCTATCTATTAATCTATATAAATATCTTTTGTATAAATGTCAATATGTGTATCAATCTATCTATGTAAGCATCTATTTGTCTATCTATATATCTATCTATCTATCTATCTGTCTGTCTGTCTAACTATCTAATTATCTTTCTACTTATTAGTGTATCATTCAATCTATATATCTATCAAGCTATATATCAATTTATTTATCTCTACATCTATCTATCTCTCTATATATCTGTTTGTCTATCTATTTGTTTATCTATCTATCTTTATATTTATCTATATGTCTATGTAAATATGTGTCTATCTATCTATCTATCTATATAGTTTTCTATTTGTCTATCTATATATCAAACTATTTATCTAACTATTTATATGTCAATCTATCTATCAGTCTATCAGTCTATCTATCGATCTATCTATCTGTCTGTATGTCTTTCTATATGTATATAAGTAAATCTCTCTATTTTCTTATCTGTCACTCTTTCTATCTTTTTATTTTCTATCTATCTTTTTGTCTATCTGTCAATCTAACTATTTGTCAAATTATTCTTATGTTTGTCTATTTATCTTTGTATCTAATTATCAGTTTATTTTTCAATGTGTCTATTTGTCGATTTGACTACGTGTCTATGTATCTATATCTATCTATCTCTCTCTCTCTCTCTCTTGCTATTTATATATCTATCTATCTATTTATCTATCTATCTATCTATCTCTATATCCATCTATCTAATTATCTGCATATCTGCCTATAAGTATATATGTAAAATTGGATATCTAATTATCTCCCTATATGTCTATTTAGATATTTGTCTATCTATCTATCTATCTATCTTTTTATCTATCTATATATCTATCTACTAACTGAGTATCTATATATTTATCTATCAATATATATCTAGCTCTATCTATTTATCTTTTTATTTGTCTATCTATCTGTCTATGTATATATTTTATTATCAATATATCTGTATATTTATCTATCATTCTATTTTTCTATATGCCTTTTTTTTCTATTTATCTATATATCTATTTATGTATATGTATATTTATATATCTATCAATCTATCTATCTATCTATTTGCTATCTATCTATCTATCTATCACTCTATTTTTCAATCTGTCTATCTGTCCTTTTGACTATGTGTCTATATGTCTGTCTGACATTCTATATATATAGATATCTATCTGTATGTCCATTAGTGTAAATGTTTATTTGTCTATTTGTTTGTCTCTTTATCTTTCTATATATCTATTTTTCTACCTATCTACCTTTTTATATGTCTATCGATCTATTTATTTATTTATTTATTTATCTATCTACTATATATTTCTATCTATCAATCTGTCTATTTGTTATATATCTATTACTCTATCTATTTAACTATCTTTCTATCAATCTATCTGTATATTTGTCAATCTATCTATCTATATATTTATCTATCTTTCTATCAGTCTATTTGTATATTTGTTTATCTGTCTAATCTTTTTATCTATCTATCTGTCTATCTATCTATCTATATATCTCTTTCTAGTTGTCTATTTGTCTATCACTATATTATCTATATATCAATTTGGCTATCTATCTATCTATATGTCTATCTGTATATATATATATCAATCAATTAATCAATATATATATATATGCCTATCTATCGATTTGTTTATTTGTCTATTTATGTATCTGTCTATAGTTCTATCAGTCTATCTATGTATTTTTGTTTCTTTCTATTTCTCTAAATAATTGCATGTTTATATATATATATATATATATATATATATATATATATATTTGTTTATCTATTTAACTATCTTTCTATCTAACTATGTAACTATATTTCTATCTATAAGTCTTTTAGTCAAAAAGTCTTTTTGTCTATTATTCTATATGTTTATATGTCTATATGTTAATATGTCTATCTCTATATAAGTCTATCAATCTATTAGTCTATATGTCTATCTATTTAAATATATATATTTATCTATCAATCTGTTAATATGTCAATCTGTCTATCTATATCTTTGTCTATCAGAAGATTTATCTGTGTCTATGCATCCATCTATCTATTTGGCTATCTAGTATGTGTATATGTTTTTATGTCCATATCAATCTATATATCTATCTATCTTTTTATCTATCTATCTATCTATCTATGTATATATCTATATATATGCCTATTTGTTTATATATCTATCTGTCTGTCTATCTATCTATATATTTCTCTATTTATCTATCTATTTGTATTTCTTTTATTATGTCTATCTATTGTGTGTCTATCTCTCTATCTTTATATTTGTCAACTTGTCTATATGTCTATCAATGTATCAATCAATTTATCAATCAATTAATCTATATATCTATCTATCTTTGAATTTTATATCTAAATCTATCTATCTATATGTCTATATCTCTATCTATTTATCTATCTGTCTCACTCTCTATTTGTCTAATTATTTATTTGTCTATCAATATATCTTTCTATTTATGTATCATTCTATTTTGTTATCTATCTTTCTTTCTAGCTATCTGTCTATATGTCTATCTGTCTATATTTCTTTCTATGTGTCTAAGTATCTATCTATTTTTAATATATCTATCTATTATCTCTCTATCTATCTATCTATCTCTTTATATTTTTATCTATCTATCTATTTTTCTAATTATCTATCTATCTCTCTATCTGTCTATCTGTTGATTTGTGTATCTATCTTTCTGTCTATCTATATATCTATATTTTGATATATCTATCAATCAATTTGTAAATTTATCTATCTATATATCTATCTATTTGTCTATTTATCTATCTAACTATATATCTATCTCTTTAGTTTTCTATTAGTTTATCACTCTAAATATCTATCTGTCAATAACGATATATATCGATCTGTCTATCTTTCTATCTATATGTCTGTCTATCTATCTATATACCTATCTATCTTTCTTTCTATCAGTCTATCTGTCTATTTGTCTAATTAGCTTTCTCTCTATAATTATATATGTACATTCATCTATTTGTCTATCTAACTATCTCTCTAAATAATTTTATGTCTTTAAGTAACTATCTTTCTATATATGTCTTTAGTCATTTCATCTATCTATCTATCTGTCTACCCATCTATCTATCTATATGTTATTATGTCTATATGTCTATCTGTCTATAAATCTCTTAGTCATTTGTCTTTCTTTCAATCTATCTATCTAAATATCTAATAATCTATGTATCATTCTATCTATTTCTCTATCATCTTTTTGTCTATCTGTCTATAATATCTTTCTATCTATTTGATTATTTTACTATTTACCTATTTATCTATATGCATATCTATCTCTCTCTCTATCTATATATTTATCTATATGTTTACCATTCTATTTATCTATTTGTCTAATTGTCTATTTGTTTATTTGTCTATTTGTCAATATATTTATATATTTATTTTTTTATCAATCTATCTGTCTATTTGTATATGTGTCTATCTATATATGTATCTATATGTCTATCTATATATTTGTTAATCTATCTATATTGCTATGTGTCCATCTATCTATTTTTTTTCTATCTATCTAACTATATGTCTCTTTATATATCTATCTATCTATCTATCAATCTTTCTATCTATCTATCTATCTATCAATCTTTCTATCTATCTATTTATCTATCCATCTATCACTTTGTCAATCTATATTTATGTTTATATGCTTTTTTTCAATCTATTTATCTATATGTCTTTCTATTTATCTATCTATCTATCTATCTAAATACCAAATTTTCTTTCTATCTATTTGTTAATCAATCTATTTGTATATCTACCTATCTATTAATATATTTATATGTTTATCTATTCATTTGCCTATTTATCTCTCTATTGATATATGTGTATATCTGACTATCTGAATATCTATCATTATTCCTATTTGTCTATCTCTCTATCTTCCTATCTAGTAATCAATAAATCTATTTATTTGTCTATATGACAATCTGTCTAAATATCTATATGTTTATTTGTTTTTCTATCTATCTGCCTATATGGCTATCTATCTATTTGTCAATCTAATTACTTGTCTATCTATCAATCTATTATCTATCCATTTATTTGTTTATCTATCTATTTATATGCCTAATTATTTAATTTTCTATCTATATATATGTCAATCTACATATTTTTTTATCAACCTATTTGTATATCTATCTATTTACTATTTGACTATTAGTATATTTGCTATATATTAGTCTATTTATCCATTTCTAAATCTATTATTCTATATAATATATCTTTATATCTATCTATCTTTCTTTCTATATATGTTTTAGTCTATCTGTCTATTTTTCTTTCTTTCAATCTCTTTCTGTGTGTCTATTTGTCTATATGTATATCTATCTATATCTCTATTTTCCTATCTCTCTATCAATCTATCTTTCTATTTTCCTATCTATCTAACTATCTATATGTGTATTTGTCGGTATGTCTATTTGCCTATCGGTCTATATGTCTATTTCTCTATTGATCTATTTGTCTATATGTACAACTATCTACGTGTTTATTTTTGTATTTGTCTATGTGTCTAAATGTCTATCTATCTATCTATCTGTTTGTCTATCAATTTTTCTATCTTTTAATCAATCAATTTGTATATCTATCATTTGGTGTATCAAACTAGTTCACTTTTTTTTTATAAGAATATTTATCTATTTAGATGTTTATCTATCTGCCTATTTATTTATCTATAGATCTATATATTAGTCTATCTATATATTTATATATCTATATGACTAAATCTCTATATTTCTATCTATTTGTCTATCTGTCTATCTATCTTTCGGTTTATCCATCTTTCTATCTGTCTATATATCTATCTGTCTATCTATATCTCTATCTATCTATATGTTTATCTGTCAATCTATCCAACTATCTAATTAACTACTTAGCTATCTATCTATTTGTCTATTTATCAAGCTATCCATTTATCTATCTATCTACATATCTATTTATCTGTCTGTTAGTTTATCTATATATTTATAAATCTATATATCTATATATCTAACTCTCTTTAAATATATTTATCTATCTATCTCTCTATTTATCTATGTATATAACTATCTAACTCTCTGCATATATATATATATATATATATATATATATATATATATATCTCTCTCTCTCTCCTCTCTCTCTCTCTCTCTCTCTCTATTTAACTATATGATTATATAGCTATTTATCGATCTATTTATCTATTTTCTATCTTTCTATCCATCTCCCTATCTGCCTAGTTATCTATTTGTATATCTACCTATCTATTAATATATTTATATGTTTATTTGTCCATTTGTCCATTTATCTATCTATGTATGTGTATATCTAACTATTTGTATATCTATCAATAAGACTATTTGTCTATCTCTCTATCTATCTATCTATTGATCAATCTAAATTTTTATTTGGCAATATGACTATCTATCTATATATCTATATGTTTATTTATTTTTCTATCTATTTACCTATCTGTCTATCTATCTATTTGTCAATTTACTTACTTATCTATCTATCTATTTATAGATCTTTCTTTGGTTTATTTATTTATCTATCTATTTATATGTCTAATTGTCTGTCTATCTATATATGTTTCAATCTAGAAATTTTTCAATCTACTGATTTGTATATCTATCTATTTACTATTTGAATATCTATCTATTTATTTATATATCAAGATATTTATCTATTTCTGAATCTATTATTCTATCTATCTATATATCTTTATATCTATCTATCTGTCTTTCTGTATATGTTTTAGTCTATCTGTCTATTTTTCATTCTTTCAATCTATCTATATGTATATTTATATATCTTTATATTTTCTTATCTATCTATCAATCTATCTTTCTATTTTCCTATCTATCTCATAGTCTATCTGTGTATTTGTCGGTATGTCTATTTCCCTATCAATCTATCTATCTTTATGTACAATTGTCTATGTCTATTCATTTATCTGTCTATGTGTATATGAGTCTATTTGTCTGGTTCTAAATATCTATCTATCTATCTGTTTGTCTATCTATTTATCTATCTTTTAATCAATCAATCTATATATCTATCTATTGGTGTATCAAACTATTTGATATCTTTTTATAAGAATATTTGTCTATTTGAGTGTCTATCTATCTGCTTATTTGTTTATCTATAAATATATATATATATATATATATATCTATAAGTCTAAATCTCTATATTTCTATCTATTTGCCTATATGTCTATCTGTCTTTTGGTTTATCCATCCATCTATATGCCTATCTATATCTCTATCTATCTATATGTTTATTTGTCAATCTAACTATCTATCTATTTCTTTATTTATCAAGATATTCATTCATCTATCTATTTATATATATATATCTATCTGTCTATTAGTTTATTTACATATTTATAAATCTATATATCTATATATCTAACTCTCTTTAAATCTATTTATTTATCTATCTCTCTATTTATCTATTTATCTGACTTTCTAATTATCTGTCTATCTATTTATCTATATATTTGTCAATATATATATATATATATATATCTATCACTATTTATCTATATGATTATATATTTATCTATCAATCTATTTATCTATTTTGTATCTATCTATTTACACTATAAGAAAATGTTGATTTAGCTCGAGATTAATACCTAGCTAAATTACGAAGGATTAGCTAGGAAATAGCTAGGGAATAGCAAGGGATTTATGTTTTTTCATTAAAATAAAAATTTGCAATGTATTAGCGATGGATTAGTGATGGAATAATTTCATAAATTCCACCTCAGAAAAATGTGGGGAATTTAGCAACGGATTAGCTTCGGATTAGCAATGGAATATTTTCATTAATTCCACTCAAGAAAAGCTAGGAATTTAGCGACGAAATTTCTCTAGTTTATAAAATCTAGAATTTAGCAATAGATTTAGATACGAAATTTCCCTAGCTAATAAAATCTAGAAATTAGCAATGGATTTAGCGAAATAATTTTCTTAGCTATTAAAATCCGGATTTAGCGAAGGATTTAGCGACGGAATTTTCCTAGCTAATTACATCCGTAACATAGCGACAAATTTCAGCTACGGAATTTCCTTGCTAATTACATACTGAACAGAGCGAAAGATTTTAGCGACGTAATTTTCCTAGCTAATTAGAACCTAAAAATATTCTATGGATTTTGAAATGTAATTTTTTTTTGCTAATTACATGATTAATATAGCGATGGAACTTTTCTAGTTAATTACTTCCTGAATATAGTGATGTATTTTAGTGATGTAACTTCCCTAGCTAATAAAATCCTGAATATATCGACGGATTTAGCAAGGGAACTTCTCTAGCTAATTAAATCCGGAATATAGTGACGGATTTAGTGACTGAAGCTATCTATCTATCTATATAATTATTAATCTTTCTATCTATCTTTATAAATTTTAATCTTTATAATTTTTAATTTATATATCTTTCTATCTATCTATTTGTCTATATAGCTATATATCTATCTGCCAATCTCCCTATTTACTTATCTATATATTTGATTATTTATCTATCTTACTATTTGTCTATCTTTTCATCAATCTGAGTCTTTTTCTATCTATCTATTTGTCTATCTGCCTATTTATCAAACTATCTATCTATTTGTATATATATATATATATGACTATCTATCTATCTATATATCAGTCTTTATGTCTATCTATGTATATATCTATCTATATATCTTTCTATCCTTCTATATATATTTTTGTTTATCTGTATATCTATCTTTTTATTTTCATATGTGTCTATCTAGCTATATGTCTAATTGTCTATCTGTCTATTTGTCTCTCTTTGTATCACTTTATCTATTTGTGTCTATGTGTCTATGTGTCTATGTGTCTGTGTTTATATGTCTATCTATCTATGTGTCTATGTGTCTACGTATCTATGTGTCTATGTATCTATGTGTCTATGTGTCTATATGTCTATCTATCTATGTGTCTATGTGTCTAAGTGTCTATGTGTCTATGTATCTATGTTTCTAACGAACTAACTTTATGTCTGTCTATCTATCAATAAATCATTCTGTTTATCTATATATCTATTTTCCTATTTGTCTATTTGTCATTCTGTATATGTTTTTATTTATCTTTATGTCTACTTGTTTATCAGTCTATCTTTTTATTTGTATATCTATCTATCTATTTTATTATTTGTCTATATATCAATCTCGCTATCTGCCGATCTGTCTTTATCTTTATCTTTATATTCATCTATTAGACTACCATTCTATCTATCTATCTATCTATATCTTTTTATCTATCTATCTATCTATTTATCTATATATCTATTTATCTATCTATGTATCTATTTGTATAACTATCTTTATATTTGTCTATACAACATTCTGTCTATTTCTCTATCTATCTTTTAGTTTATATGTTTATTAGACTATTTGTATATTTATTTATCTATCTATCTATAGATCAATGTTTATGTCTGTCTAATTATCTATTTGTTTATCTATCTACCTGTCAATATATCTATCTATCTATCAAATTGTATATCTATCTAACTATTAATTTATCTATCTATCTATCTAACTGTCTATTTGATTATCTATTTGTTGGTCTATGTGTTTATCTTTCTATATGCCTATCTACATATCTAGCTAGCTATCTATCTGTCTGTCTATCTGTGTATCTACCTATCTATCTATATGTTTATCTATCTATCTATATGTCTATCTCTCTAACTATCTATATGTCAATTAGTTTATCAATCTACCCATTTTCTGTCTATCTGTCTATATATATAAATAGATAGATAGATAGGTAGATAAATAGATAAACAAATATATAAATAGATATATATATATATATATATATATATATATAGATGGATAGATATATAGATAGATAGAGAGATAGTTAAACAGATATATAGATAGAAGTTAAACTAGCAGATAGATAGATAGATAGACAAATAGCTAGATAGACACATAGATGGATTGTTGGATTGACACGTTGATAGAGAGATTTATAGACCGATAGATAGACAATTTGATAAAAAGATTGATAGATAAATAGATAGATAGATAGATAAATAAATAGACAGATAGAAAGACAAATAGATCAACAAATAGAGATATAGATAAATAGAAAGAAAAAAAGATAGATATATAAAGATATAGATAGATATATAAATAGACAGATAAATAGATTGATTTGTAGACAATAATAGACAAATTGCTTCACAAGTGTTAGATAGATTGTTAGATAGATTTATAGACACATAGATGGATAGATTGATAAATAAATTAATAAGTAGATTGATATACAATTAGATAGAAAAATAGATAGAGAGATAGATAGAATGTTAGATAGATATATACATAAAAAATGACAGATAAATAGAAATAAAGATAGAAAGACACATAGATTGACATATAGTTTGACAAGATGGATTGACAGATAGATAGATAGAAAGATATAAAGATAGATAGATAGATTAATATAAAGTTTAAAAAAAGATTGATAGATAGATTCATAGACAAATTGATAGATATATTGATAGAATGATAGATAGATAGATAGATTGATTGATTAATAAATAGATGAAAATTAGAAAGATAGATTAGATTGATTGATTGAAAGACAATTTGATCGACATATTGATAGACAAATTAATAAACAGATTGACACATAGATAGATAGATAGATATATATATATATATATATATAAAGTTAGATAGATGATAAATAGATTGATAAATAGATAGTTAGATAGATATATAAATAGATAGATAGACAGATAGATAGAGAGATAGATTTAAAAAAAATTGTACGATCGATAAAGAGATTGATATAAATATAGATAGATAAATATTTAGATAGATAGATAAAATGATAAATAGATAGATAGAATTTTTGATCGACATATTGATATATAGATTGACAGACTGATTTATAGAGAGATTGAAAGACAAATTGATAGAAATATAGATAGATAGATTGAGTGATTGATATATAGATAGATAGACAGCTAGATTGATTGATTGATTGATAAATACACAAATAAATAAATAGATTGATAGTCATATTGATCGATAGATTAATAGACAGATTGATGGATAGATTTATAGACTGATATATAGATAGGTGGATAAACAAAAAGATAGAATGATTGATAGACAAAAAGATAGATAGATAGATAGCCATATAGATAGACTGATACATAGATAGACAAACAGATAAATAGAAAAATAGATTGATATAAATATAGTTAGATAGATAAACATATATATAAACTGATATCTAGATAGATATATAGATAGATAGATAGATAAAAAGATAGACAGAAAAGATAGATAGGCAAATAGATAGAGAGAAAGATAAACAGATAGATTGATAGATAGAAAGAATGACAACTAGAAAGAATGACAGACATATATATAGACTTATAGAAATACAAATAGAAAGAAAGATATATAGATAGATATATTGGTAGATACATATACAAATAGATAAATAGATAGAAAGTTAGATAAATAGGCAAAATGACAGACAGATAGCTAGATAGACATATAGGAAGACTGATAGACAAATAGATATACAAATAGATAAATAAATAGATAGATAGAGAGATATATAGATAGATGATTGATTGATTGAAAGATAGATATACAGATAGATAGATAGATAAAGAGTTAAAAAAATTGATAAATCAATAGATAGAAAGATTGATAGATATATAGATTGATAGATAAACAGATAGATAAATGGATATATAGACAGATAGATATATAGAAAGATAGATAGACAGATAAACAAATAGACAGATATATATATATATATATAGACATATAGCTAGAGAGATAGATAGAGAAATAGACCAATAGATAGACAAACATACAAACAAACAAACAAACCGAGAGATAGACATCTAGATAGAAAGACATGTAGAAAGATAAATAGATATATAGATAATCATATAGATAGATAAATAAATAGACATATAGATAGGTAGATATATAGTCAAATAGATATACATAAAGATAGATAGTTAGATAGATTGTTTAATAGACAAATTGATAGATAGATTTATAGATACATGGATAGATAGATTAATAGACAGATAAAAAATAGTTTGACAAATATATTGAAAGATAGATAGATAGATGATTGATTTATATACAAATAGATAGATAATTAGATAGACAAATAGATTGGTAGATAGACAGATAAATAGATACATAGATAGACACATAGATAGACACACACACACACACACATATATATATATATATATATATAGGTATGTACGTAGGTAGATAGACAGATAGATATATAGATAGACAGATTGATACATAGATAGATGCATAGACTTATTGATAGATATATATATAGTTTAAAAGACATATAGATAGATAAATATATAGACAGTTAAATAGATAGATAGATAAATAGACAGATAGATAGTTAGATAAATAGACAGAAAAATAGATAGATAAATAGATAGATAGATATATAGTTAAACAGATAGATAGATGGATAGATAGATAGATGGATAAATAGATAGATGGATAGATAGATAAATAAACAAATAGAATTATAAATAGATAGACACATACATAAATAGATAGATAGACAGAATGATCAATAGATTGATGGATAGATTGAAATGCATATACATATATCGATAGTAGAAAGATAGATAGGCAAATAGATATAGATAAAAAAATAGATAGACATACAGATAGATAGAAAGCTAGATAGACAACTTGATAGATAAATAAATAGGTAGATAGATTTCCAGATATATAGACATATAGATAAACATATATATAAATAGATAGAAAGATAGATAATTAAATAGATACATTGATAGATAGAAGAATAAACAAACAGATAGATAGATAAACTGATAAAAACATATCTACACACACAAAAAGATAGACATATAGACAGACGAATAGAAAGATAGATCGGTACATAGTCAAAAAGAAAGAAATAAATAAAGATAGATAGATAGATAGATAGATAGATAGATAGCTAGATAGATAGATAGATAGCTAGCTAGATAGATAGATAGATTTAAAAATAAATAGATAGATAGATTAGTTAATTGATAAATAGATAGATATAAAGTTAGAACATATATATAGACCGATAGAAAGATATATAGACATTCAAACAGATCAATAGACATATAGATAGGCATATAGACAGATTGACAAATAGACAAAAATACAAATATATAGAATGAAAAATATACGGACAGATAGATAGATAGACAATAAAATAAATAGGTAGACACAAAGACATATAGATATAAAGATAATAGATAAATAGAGAGAGACAAATTGATAGACATATAGAATTTTAGATAGACATATAGTAAGATAGATAGATATGGAGACAGATAGAATGATAGTCTTGTAGACATTTTCATAGGCAGATAGATATACAGATAGCTCGATAAATAGACAAAAAAATATATAGATATATATAGTTAGATAGATAGATAGATAAATAAAAAATAAATAAATAGATAGATAAATTCATTTATTGACAAATTGATAGATAGATAAAAGATTGATCACTAGAAAGATTAATATAAATATTGATATAAATAATATATATATATATATATATATATATAGTTACACAGATTGATATATAAATAGATATATACACATATCGATAGAAAGTTTGATAGATAGATAAATAGATAGTTAAATAGATAGTTAAATAGATAAATAGATTATTACACAGATAGACAAATACATTGATAGATAGATATACATATTGATTTATAAATAAATAGACACATAGAGAAATAGATAAACAACTATATAAATAGATTGATAGTTAGATAGATAAATAGATGGATAAATGTACATATAGATAGAGAGATAGTTAATCAGATTGATAGATAGAAGTTAAACTAGTAGATAGATAGATAGATAGACAAATAGCTAGATAGAGACATATATCGATTATTTGATTGACATATTGATAGGTAGATTGATAGACAGATATATAGACAAATTGATAGAAAGATTGATAGATAAATAGATAGATAGATAGATAAAAAGACAAATAGATAAACAAATAGAGATATAGATATATAAAAAGATAGATAGATGGATAGATAGATAGATATATAAATAGACAGATAAATAGATAGATTTGTAGACAGAATGATAGACATATTGATTCATAAATGTTAGATAGATTGATAGATAGATTTATAGACATATTGATAGATTGATTGCTAAATAGATTAATAGGCAGATTGATAGACAAATAGATATAAAAATAGATAGAGAGAGAACGTTAGAGAGATATATACATAAAAGATGACAGATAAATAGCAATAAAGATAGAAAGAAACATAGATTGACATATAGTTTGACAGATAGATTGACAGATAGATAGATAAAAAGATATATAGAAAGTTCGATAGATAGATATATAAATTGATAGATAGATTAATGAAAGATTAATAAACTGATTAATAGATAGATTCATAAACAGAATGATAGATATATTGATAAATAGATATATAGATAAATAGACAGCTGAAATAATGATAGGTAGAAAGATAGATTGATAGATTGAAAGACAATTTGATCGATAGATTGATAGACAAATTAATAGATAGATTGATACATAGATTGATAGATAGAAAGATAGATTGATAGATTGATATATATATATATATATAAAGATAGATAGATAGATAGACAGATAGACAGATAGACAGATAGATAGATATATAGATAGTTAGTTAGATAGATAAATAGATAGCTTAAAAGACAAATAGATAAATAGACAAATAGATAGATCATTAGATATATATAAAGACTGATAGATAGACAAATAGACTGAAATAAAAATATTTATATTGATAGATAGATAGATATACAAAAAGATAGATAGATAAATAGATGGATAGATAGATAGATAGATCAAAAAATAGATAGATAGAAAGATAAATATATAGATAGATAGACACATAAATAGATATACTGATATATAGATAGATAGATAGATAGATAAAAGATAATTAGACACATAGACAGATAAACATATGAAAAATTAGATAGATAGACAGATAGATATATAAATAGATTGATAGATAAACTTGTAGAAAGATAGAAAAATAGATCTATACTTAAATAAATAGATGGATAGATAAAAGTATTGTTAGATTGATAAATAATAGATAGATACCTATCGGGCGAACGCGAAATAATCTGTCCATCTATCGGGCGAACACGAAAACCTACCGAACGCGAAATCCATCTCGCGAAAACTCTTCCGCGGATTTCTTCTAGTTTTTCTCTATTGCGAATTAACTTAAACAAATGATTATGTGAATTTGCTGAATGATTATTGTGCAAACTGCTTCGTGTATTGTTTTTTATGATACAGGTTCTCTCGGGTTTTCTTCCAACGTACTATCTTGCGAATATCTCGAATAAATGTACGGGTATGTGAATTGTTGAAGGATTTATTGTGAAAATCGCTTAGTGAATTGAATTTTGTTACAGTTACTCTCGTATTTGCGAACATCTTGAATTAACTGTTATTTGGGAGAACTATTGTTTAACTGTTTTTGTGAACTTCCTGGAAACAATAACGAAAACATTGAATAAATTGTTTGTTGAGAGATACAGCTTGTTATATTTGCAAATTGTTTGTTGAATGTTCTTCGGATAAATTGTTTGTTGAATTAACTATTACGAGAACACGAATAAAAACAATCAGTATAAACTGTTAAGTGATTTCCTGGTATTCTCGTGAAAATCCTCTCACCTTTTTCTCCAGAGTTGTGGGATAGTTGAGGGACTTTTTATTTCGGGAATTGCAGTTTTTGATATTATAAGGGTATAGTGTTGAGTAATTGTTAAATTGTGAAACAAAGCAAAAAGAAAACATCATTTAAGCTCAAAACAAGCCCAATACAAGGTAAGAATGGAAAAATCTAACTTATTATTAAATAATAAGTCTTTTGCCTCGGTGGTGAAGAGCTCCGCGCCGATCTTACGAATTCAAGGGAACAAAAATGGTTTCCCGGCCATTACCTTCTCTGCCGAAGAATCTCAAAGGCTCTTGGAACCTTTCGAACATACGCTCGTTGGAAAGTTCTCTCACGGCAGGCCTCGGGCGATTGGAGTTCAGAAATTTATCGATAATTTAAAGCTCAAGGGGAGGGTGAAATTTGCGGATTTCGATGCCAAACATGTTGTGCTGCAATGCTCTCTACTGGAAGATCAATTTCACCTATGGCAGCGTGGATTATGGCATGTTGAAGGCTTCCCCATGCGTATACTGAAGTGGACAAAGGATTTCACTCCTCTTGAAGAGGCGCCTATAGCTCCGGTATGGTTTACATTGCCTTTTCTGCCACTCCACTTCTTCTCTGAGACCTCTCTTTATGCAATCTCATCGTGTTTGGGTAAGCCCATGTTACGAGATGAAGCCACAAGAACCATGTCAAGACCGAACAAAGCACGCATTTGTGTAGAGCTAAACCTCTTAACTAAACCGCCTGAAAAAATATGGATAGGTAGTGGTGAAGGGGAACAGGCCGAGGGGTTTTGGCAAACGGTGATTCCTGAAAGCCTTCCTCCCTACTGTTCAAAATGTAAGAGGCTAGGGCATGAAAATTCCTCGTGCAAGGTGGGGAAAGAAGAACATAACAATGGGCAGCAGCACGAAGGAGGAGGCGGGAATGTGATGCATTGGGTAAGGAAATAAGAGGCTTCATTTTAAAAACAAAACCAGCCGAAGGGAGATTTGCACTCAAGCATCCCTCCAGAAAATCCAAATATTATTCAAGAAGAAGGACCCCTGAGAGAGACTAACTCGGGGATTGAAAATGATGTTAGTTTAATAAAAGGATGGGAGGAGGTAAAATATAAGAGAAAACATAAAAAAACATCTAAAACAAGAATTGTATTAAAAGAAAAACTTGAGAATTATGCATGGATTGATGAAGATCTTCTGGATTTTCCTGAAGATGAATCGGTAATTTTTAGTTGCCCTTCAAGCCATAAGGATGATGTATCCCAAGATGATGCGGAGTTTAAAGTAAAGGATGATATACATATTTATAATGAAGATTGGGGGAATCTTTCAAGAACCCAATCCATGGAGGCCCTAAAGCAAATGGCTATGGTGCTCGGAAAACAGGTAAAATATAAGGAGATTAGGTATGAAATTCCTCACACTCCTAAAACAGCAAGAAATACGAAAAAATATGCTAACATGTCATATGAATCTAAGTGTACAACTCGAGCCCAAGCTAAACTAGTTTTTAATGGATAGATGTCTATATTGGAATGTTAGGGGAATAGCCAATAGCCCCACAATAAATAGATTAAGACTTTTAATTAAAGAACATAAAATCTCACTACTGATTATTGCAGAACCAATGGTCCTGCAAGCTCAACTAAATAAATATTGAGTAATTTTAGGATTTAATAAAGCTTATGCTAATCTAAATAGCAAACTTTGGATTTTATGGCAAAGTAAATTGAATATTGAAATATTAAAAGATACTGAACAAATAGTACATTTCAAATTAGATAAGAGCACAGACCAAATAATCTCAGCAGTTTATGCAAAAAATGATAAACAATCTAGGCTGGCATTATGGGAAGAAATGAAAGATATAGCAAGTAGAAATTTACCTTGGATAATAGGAGGCGACTTTAATATAATTAGAAGCCCTCAAGAAAAGAAGGGTGGTAAATCACCAGACAAGGTAGCCATGAAACAATTTAATGACATAATAGCCATTACCAATCTAATGGAAATAGAGTTTAATGGTTCGAAATATACCTGGTGTAATAATTGGAAAAAAAGAGGAGTCATCTGGGCTCGTCTGGATAGGATTATGTGTAACACAAAGTGGGTCACCTCACAAGGGACTACGGGGCTTAGACACCTAAACAGAACTTGCTCTGACCATAGCCCACTACTTATCACGATTCAAAAAAATCAGGGTAATACATCTAATTTTAAATTTCAAAATATGTGGGTAAAGCATGCGAGCTTTGCAGGAATTGTTAGAGAATCTTGGAAAGAGCCAGCAGAGGGTAAACCGATGCAAGTTCTATCAAGCAAACTTCTGAGGCTAAAAGCTTGTTTGAAAACATGGAATAAAGAGGTTTTTGGGAAATTAAATCAGGAGCTAAAAAAACTAGAAGAAAAAGTAGCCAAGTTGGAGCAAGATTTTGACTCCACAAATAATAATGAAACTAGAATAGAATTAAGTAAGGCTAAAGGAGAACTAAGATTGAAACTACACATGGAAGAAATTTACTGGAAACAACGAGCAAAAATAAAATGGTTAAAAGATGGGGATCGTAATACCAAATTTTTTTATAGTATGTCTAAAATAAAATCTCAAAAAAATAAAATTAAAGGTCTAATAAACGAAGAAGGAGAATGGGTAGAAAATGAAAAGGAAATAGGAGCTCTTTTTAAAAAATTCTTTGAAAATCAATTATGTAGTCAGTCAAGTAGGACATATAACTCTCTAATGCAAGTGATTAGGGTTACCATTACGGAAGTTCAAAATCAATCAATGGAATTGGTCCCAGGAGAACCAGAAGTTAAAGAGGCTGTGTTTAGTCTGGATAAAGATAGTGCAGCAGGACCTGATGGTTGGAACAATTATTTCTTTCAGGTAAACTGGGATACGATTAAAACCGAGCTAGTTCCTGCAATTGCAAGTTTTTTTGTAGGTGCGGAAATCCCAAAAGCATGGGCAAAATCTTTATAGTATTAATTCCAAAAAAAGAATCACCACAGAAATGTGAGGATTATAGACCAATAAGTTTATGTAATGCTATTTATAAAATATTGGCAAAAATATTACAAAATAGGCTGAGCTTAATTTTACCTTCAATAATATCTCAGGAACAAACGGGTTTTGTTAAAAATAGATTAATGATAGAAAATATAAAGCTTGCATCTGAAATGATGAAAGAGATAGGAAGTAAGTCTAGAGGAAAAAACTTAGTGGTTAAGTTAGATCTATCGAAAGCCTTTGATAGAGTAGAATGGGATACCCTTTGCTTTGTGTTAAGGAGGTTCGGCTTTTCAGAGCTAACCATAGATTTAATATTTAGATGTATATCAAGCAATTGGGTAAGAGTACTGGTAAATGGAAAGTTAAGTGAGGAACTTAAACCAAATAAAAGTTTAAGGCAAGGGGATCCGCTATCCCCCCTTCTTTTCGATATCTATCTAGAATTGCTAATACGTAACTTGAATAAGAAAATATCCGAAGGTAAAATATTGTCATTCAGACAACCAAGGAATACACCCAGAATAGGTTGTTTAGCTTATGCAGATGACTTTATAATATTTACAAATGCTAGCATTAAGTCTTTAATGAATCTTATGCATCTTCTCCAAATTTTTGAAAAAGAGACAGGTCAAATGGTTAATAAAAGCAAATGTCAGTTCATGCTTGCTAAAAATGCAAAATTAAAGTTAGTAGATAAAATAAAAAGGATTACGGGATTTGCAGAAATAAAAGGGGCATTAATGTATTTAGGTTGTCCGATATATGAAGGGAGGTTGAAAGAAGAATATCTAAGTTATTTTCAGGACAAACTAAGAAAGAAAATAGCAGGATGGAAAGAAGAGTTACTGGGTTTTGGGGGAAGGATAACACTGCTGTCACATGTATTACAAAGCACGCTTACGCACATATTATCAGTGATACACCCCCCTAAGAAATTTATTAAAAAACTCGAATCAGAAATGGCCAACTTCTTATGGGGTAAAAAACAAGGAAAAAATAAACTACATTGGAAGGACTGGAAAAGTATCTGTTATCCGAAAGAGGAAGTAGGATTAGGACTAATGAGCCTCCAGGACTCGGCAGCTGCCTGGGACTGTAAAAGCTGGCGGAGACTTAAAGAAAGTGATAGTCTGTGGGCAAAATATATGCGGGCAAGATATTTAGATAACAAGAATAAGACCACTAAGAAAGTCTCGAACAGTTGGAAGTCAATGGAAAAACAAAAAGAAATAGTGGACTCACACTCTATAAAAAAGAGGAGCGGCTGGAAATGGATGTTAACACCACAAGGAAACTTTTCCCTCAAGTCGGCAAAAGACTTGGTCAGAAAGAAAAAACCGGCTCAAATTTTATTTAAATGGGTATGGCAAGAAAACATACCGCAAAAAATGTGCTCCTTCACATGGAAGGCTTTAATGAATGCTATACCGGTAGATAGAAATATACAAAAGAAAGGTATAAACATCGCTTCTAGATGTGAATGCTGTTTACAAGCGGTTGAAACTACCGATCATTTGCTTTCTAATGGTCCCATTGCAGCAGAAATATGGAAAGAAATGGAAGGGGAAAAAAGAATATGTAAAATGGATGATGGATTAATAGATAAAGTTAAAAAATGGGAAAAGGAGAAAATGAAAAGTCCCACCAGGAAATGACTCAACCAAAAACTGCCGCATCTAATTATTTGGTGTATATGGAAATCTCGAAACAAAAGTAAATTTGAAAATATAAGGATGAATTTAACAGAAATTATAAAAGATATTAGAAAGGAGATATGTAATATATCACTAATAAAACCGATAGTTATTCAGGAAATGAAACAAGAAAAGAAGCCTGAGAAAGAATGGGATCTCACATACAAAGTTTTAAATCAGCAAAGGGCGAAATGCATACAGTGGAATGCTCCGCCGGTTGGTAAACTCTCACTGAATACGGACGGGAGTTTTAGCAGGGACACTGGAATAGCAGGAGGAGGCGGGGTAATAAGAGATCATACAGGGACAGTACAGAGAGCTTTCACCAGATCTAGTAGAGCCTCTTCGGCGTTAGAATCTGAAATCAGAGCATTAAAATCAGGGTTAGAGTTATGCAAGCACCTTAACTTTAAAAACATTGAAGTACAGGTAGACTCAAAATTACTAGTTGATACAGTAATCAATAAGAAAATATTATGGAGGAATGAAGAGGAACTAGAAGCAATTCTTGGTCTTATGGATGAACTGAAGGCCTCAATAATACATATATACAGAGAAGCGAATTATCTAGCGGATAATCTGTCAAAAATAGGTACCACCAGAGGAGATACAGAATTTAATGAGAAGCTCATGCCAAATAAATTAAAGGGAATAGCATGTTTAGATAAAATGGGATTTCCTTATTTTAGAATAAATAAACAAACCATGAAGATATAACAAAGCCTCAACTTTCTGATGGATTGGGCGGGAACAATAAGTTTTTTAAAATATGTATCTTGACTATTGCTAATATAATATAATAATATCCATTCTGTTTTTTACGCTGTTATATAAACACTGTTATATAAAAAGTTGTATAAAGCCTATAATAGTTATAAATAAAAATATAGATGAGTACACAGATAAGTCATGGGACTTCAATATTAAGATAATTAAGCAGCAAAGGATAAAAAGCATAACCTGGAATAGACCTCCAGCAGGAAGCTATCATTTAACACGGATGGCAGTTTTTTAAGTGGGTAGAGTCCAGGGTAGGGTAGGGAAATTTCTGTCTTTGCAGGGAAGATATCCAACAAGGCCAAAATTTAAAGCACTCAGCAAAAGGGAGGTAAAGGGCAGGACCGAGGATGTGACAGAGTTATTGTCCTTACTTCTAAGGCGGTGGCAAGTCTTAGCAGAAAATTCACTAGTCCTGATGAGGAAAAAGAGCCTGCCTGAAGAATGAGAAAATTCAGTTGGCTGTGAAGACCTTCTGAAAAAATCTCCAACAGCGAAGCAAAGGTAAGTCGGTAAGGTTACAGCTTATATGATATTGGTTGTATAGGTTTTTTTGCAGGAAAAGCTGTCAAGCACCATAAGGGGGCTTTAGTATTGAGGACAGCTTTTTTTTTATTCTTTAAATATTGCCTGTAATTTGTTGGTTTTGATATGCAATGAATTAGAAAATAGCATCTGTAACTCGATATGTAATGAGTTAGAAAATAGCCTGTAACTTGATATGCAAAGGCGACAGGAGTCTATATAGGGCAGCATCAAACCCAACTGAAGGGACATGGAGTGAAGCTTCAACAGGTTCACAGAGGTAAGAGAACAATAACAGGAATTATGCACAATTTTGTCGTTTTGGGATGGTAATGATGCAGGAGGAGACTGAATATACACCTCCAAGCTTATGGCATTAACGGGGCAGCTGAAGGTGACCTATCAAGTAGGGGGGGCTCGTACCGAGCAGCTCAAAAAGCATAGTTACTCCTATTCAAAGAGCCAAACAAAGTTATGAAAGCAGGAAAAGACTATAAACACAACTTGAATAAAAATAGTCCAGAAAATTGCATCAAAATTAGTATACATACTACATAATGCATACTTAAAGAAGAGAGTCAAAAGCATGATTTCATAGAGCTAGGTTTTTAATTCTTTTTGAGAATGGGTGTAAAAGGGAAAAAGGGTAGTATTAGCTTGTACAAAGGGTATTCCTCCGCCAAAAGAGAGGGCATAATAATAATAAAATAAACCTTTTAAAAAAAATAATAATAATAGATAGATAGAGATAGACAAATAGATAATAGAAAAAAGAGATATAGATAGATAGATAGATAAAAAGACACATAGACAAATTGACAGATAGATAGATAAATAGTCACATAAATAGATAGACAGATAGACAAATCGATTGATACATAGATACACAGGTAGATAGATAGATAGATAGACGCATAAAGAGATGGATAGATAAATAAATAGAGATATAGAAAGATGGACTAATAGAGAAATACTTAGATAGATATAAACATAAATAGGAAGATAGATAGATGGATAGATAGACAGATGGATATATAAATAGATAGATAAATAGATTCACTCTTAGATATATAAAAAGAAAGACAGATAGATAGTTAGATAGATAGATAGATAAATAGATAGGATGTTAGATAATTATATAGATAGATAGATAAACATATAAATATTTAGATAAATAAACAAATACAAATATAGATATATAGACAGATAAGAAAAATAATTAATATATATAGAGATATATAGATAGATAGATACCAAGAAAAATCGATAGATAGATAGACAAATAGATAGATAAATAGAAATTTAGATAGATAGATAGATAGATAAATTGATAGAATAATAGACTAATAGACTGAAAGAGAAATAGACTGATAGATATAAAGACACACATATGTATAGATAAATAGATAGATATATATACAGATAGACACATAGATAGATAGTCAGATAGAAAGAAAGAAAGATGGTTATATAAATAAATAAATAGACACAGACAAATATTTAAATAGACAAATAGATAGATAGATAGCTAAATATATAGATAAAAAGATAAATAAATAGATAAAATGCTATATATATATATATATAGAATGATAGGTAGATAGATAGATACATATAAATATGTACACATTGAAGGATGGTCAAATAGTCAGATAGATAGATATAGAGATTCCGAGATAGACATATCGACATATATATTAATTGATAGTTCTATAGATCAACACATAAAGTGATAAATAGATATACAAATAGATAGAAAGAAAGATATATAGATAAATAGACAAATTTATAAATAGCCAAATATATATATAAACAAATAAGCACAAAGACACACAGACAGACAGATAGATAGATAGATATGCAAAAGGATAAATAAACTGATAGATAGAAAGATAGATAGACACTTAGAGAGATAGACAAATAGATAGATAGACAAGTAGACATAAGATAATTAGATAGATAGATAGATATACAAATAGATTGATATACAGATACATAGACATATAGATAAATAGAAAGATACATAGATAGACAAATAGATAGATATACATATAGATAGATAGATAGATTGATATATAGATAGATAGAAAGATAAATAGATAGATAGATAGGTAGATATACATATATACAGATAGATAGATAGACATATAGACATATAGAAATATATATAGATTGATAGATAGACAAATAAATAGATAGATCAATAGATAAATAGATTGAAAGATAAAAAATTATATAGATGGATCTATAGATACACAAATAGATAGACATATAAATAGACAAAAAGTTAAATAGACAGATATACAGATATGCAAATGATATATTTGAAGATATATAAATAATTAGATAGATATATTGATAGATAGGTACACAAATAGATAGATCGAAAGATAGATAGATAGATAGCTAGATATATAGTCAAAAATTTTAGTTGATACATAGTCAAATAGACATATAGATAGATATACAGATAACCAGATAGGAATAAAGGTAGATATATAGATAGGTATATAGATATATAGATATATATACAAATAGATAAATAAATAGATAAACATAAAAATGTTTTGTTAAATAAAGAAATATATAGATAGATAAATTTGAAGATATACTAGAATATAGATAGATAGATAAACGTATTGACGTATAGACATATAGTCAAATAGATAGATAAAAGATAGACATATAGATAAATAGATTGGTAGATTGATAGACTGATAGATATATATATATATAAATAGATAGATAAACAAATAGACATATAGACAGAGGCAAACAAAAAGAAAGAAAGAAAGATAAATAGATAGATAGCTAGATAGATAAATAGACATATAGATAGATAGACAGATATATAGATAGATAGTGTGATATACAATTAGACATATTGATAGATAGATAGACATATAGATAGATAATTAAATATAGATAAATAGATGAATAAATAGATAGATAGACAGACATATAGACAGATAAAAAGATAGACAGATTGACAGATAAAGAGATAGACTGATAGTCTAATATGAAGAAAGATAGTTAAAAAGTTAGACAAATAGACAAATAGACAGATAGACATACATACAGATAGATAGATAGATAGATTGTTACTTAGTTAGTGAATTAGACAAATAGAATCATAAACAAATTGATTGATAAATTGATAAATTGATAGATAAATTGCTAGATCCATAGACATATAGATAAATAGACAAATAGAAGGTTAGACATAAAGACAAATAAATAGATAGTAAGATAGACATATAGACTGATATACAGATAAAGAGATATACATATATATATATATATATATATGTATATCTCTTTATCTGTATATCAGTCTATATGTCTATCTTACTATCTATTTATTTGTCTTTATGTCTAACCTTCTATTTATATATATATATATATATATATATATAGATAAATTGATAGATAGACATATAGATAGATTGGCAAAAAGATAGACGGATATACACATAGACTTATAAACTAAAAGACTAATAGAAAGATAGAGAGAGAGATAGATAGATAGATAGACCGATTGAATGAAAGATAGATAGGTATACAAATAAATATATAGAAAGATTGATAGATAGATGGATAGAAAGATAGAAAGATAGATAGACAGACAGATAGATAGATAGTTAGACAGACAAATAAATAGATATAGAGATCGATAGATCGATATATATATATATATATATATAGACAAATTGATTGATTAAAAAATTGATAGAAAGACAGTTAAAATGTTAGATAGATAGAAAGATAAACAGTTGCATAGATTGATAGATAGACATAGACATATAGAAAAATAGATAGACAAATATATAGATAGATAGATTGATTGATTAACTCAAATATTGATAGACTGATTGATAGAAAGATTTTTACACAATTAGATAGATAGATAGAAAAATAGATAGTTACATAGATATATAAAGAGATAGACACATATACACATACCCACATAGGCACATAGACCCATAGACACAAAGACATATACAGATAGATTGATACAAAGAGAGACATAAAGATATATATAGATATACAATTAGACATATAGATAAAAAGACATAGGATAATAGAGAGAAAGATAGATATTCAGATAAACAAATAATTAAATAGAAAGATAGAAGAAAAATAGACAGATAGATAGACTGATAGCTAGATTATTAAACAAATAGATAGATAGCTAGATATATAGATCGAGAGATAGATAGATATAAAGTTAGATAGATTGATTGACAAATATAGAGCTTGATAGATATACAAATATACAGATAGCTAGATAGATAAATAGATAGACAAACAGACAGATAGACAAATAGATAGATAGAGAGATTGATAATAGTAAAATAGATAGATACATACATAAATAGTTAGATACATAGATAGACAAAAGATAGATAAATAGATAGGATGATAGGTAGATAGAAAAATATAGATACACACATAATAGATAGATAGAAAGAGAGAAAGAAAGAAAGAAATATAGATATATACAAAGATAGACAAATAGATAGTAGACACATAGATATAAAGATAGATAGATATATAGAATAACAGATAGATAGATATATAGAAAGATCTATAGATATAAAAATATACAGATAGATAGATAGATAAATTGATATATATATATATATATATAGAGATATAAGCATTAAAATAGATAAACAGATAGATAGTTAGTTAGATAGATTATAAGTAGAAAGGTAAATAGATAAATAGATATATAGACAAATAGATAGATAGTAAGATAGAGAGAGAGAGAGATAGATAGAAAGATATCAAGATAGATAAATAGATTGATAGATAGATATATAGATAGACAAATTGATTGAAAAACATATAGGAAAATAAAAAAATAGATAGATATATAGATAGACTGATAGTAGAAAGGTAATTAGATAATTAGAAAGATAGATAGAAAGATAGACAAATACATAGATAGATAAATAGACACATAGATAAATAGACAAATAGTTAATTTGATTGATATATCATTAGATAGAGAGAAAAATATATGGATAGATAGTAAATAGACAAGTAGATAGATTTATATATAGACAGATAGATAGACAAACATATAGATAGATAGACAAACTGATAGATAGATAGATAGATAAAAATATTAGAGAGATAGACAGACAGATAGATAGATACATACATACATACATACATAGATAAATAAATAGATAGGACTTTAGATAGATAGATAGACATATAGACAGATAGACAAATAGACAAATAGATAGATAGACAGATAGACAAATAGATAGATATTCAGATAGACATAAAGATAGATAGACAAAATGACAAAAAGATATATAGATAATTAGATAGATAGGTAGATAAATACATTGATAGATTAATAAATAGATAGATAGAAATACAAATAGA
This sequence comes from Sapria himalayana, assembly GCA_029783825.1. Classification (NCBI taxonomy): domain Eukaryota; kingdom Viridiplantae; phylum Streptophyta; class Magnoliopsida; order Malpighiales; family Rafflesiaceae; genus Sapria; species Sapria himalayana. Next base: position 114,667 of record JAREIK010001005.1, on the reverse strand, counting down.
CAGATAGATAAAAAGTCAAATAGTAAAAAAGATAGAAATTGAGATAGATAAATAGACACTTACATAGATAGACAAATATATATATATATATATATATATATATATATATATATATATATATATATATATATATATAGTAATATTTATAGACAATTAGATAGTTTAATAAATAGATAGATAAATAGTTTAATAGATCAATAGATAGATAGATAGTTTAATAGATCAATAGATACACAGATAGGATGATAGATAGAAAGATAGAAAGAGATATATAGATAGACTAATTGATAGATTGATTGATAGACAGATAGGAGGATAGATAAATGGACATATAGATAGACATATAGACAAATGGTTATATCGACAGACAAACAGATAGACATATCAAAAGATATATATATAGACAAATAAAAAGAGAAATAGACAAATAGATAAATAGATAAATAGATAAATAAATAGTAAGATATAAAGATAGAATGATAAAAATATAGAAAGAAAGGTAGATTAGTAAATAGATAGAAAGTCTTATTACCTAATAGATATTTCGATAGTTAAACAAATAAATAGACAAAAAGATATACATATAGATTTTTAGAATGACCGATAGATAGATAGATATATATATATATATTTAAATAAATTGATTGATAGATAAACTGATAGACTGGTAGATAGAAAGATAGTTAGATAGGTATATAGATAGACAAAAAGAAAGAAAGTTAGTTATATAGATAGATTGACACATAGACATATATACAAATAGATAGATAGATAAATAGATAGACATATAAATAGACATGTATATATATAGATAGATAGATATACAAATAGACATATTGATAGATAGATATATAGATATATATATAGATAGATATTTAGATAGGCATATTGATAGATAAATAGATAGACAGATAGATTTTCAAAAAGATTAATAGATAGATAGTCAAATAGACATTTATAAAGATAGGCATATAGATAGATAGACATATAAAAAGATAGATAGATAGTTAGATAGATACATAGATAAAAAGACAGACAAATAGATAGATAGATATATATACAAATAGAAAGAAAAATAGATAGAGAGATAAAAACATTGAAGCATACTATATAGACTAAGAGAAAAAATACATAGATAGATAGATATACATATAGATACATAATTAATAGATAGATAGATATATAAGTAGATAAATATAAGATAGATAGATATTTAAGTAGACATATATATAGATAGATAGTTATATGCATAGAAACATAAAAAGATAAATAAATAGACAAATAGTCAGGTAGGCAATTAGAATAATACACTATTATGTAGTTAGATAGATTTATAGATAGACACAGATTAATAGTTATAGAGAAAATTAAATAGATAGATAGATAGACAATTAAATAGATATATATATATATATATTGATATATAGATATACATATAGATAGGTATATTGATATATAGATAGGTAGAAAGATAGATATACAAATAGACATATAAATAGATATAGAGATAGAAAGAAAGATAGATATATATATTTATTAATAGACAAATAATCATATAGATATATAAAAAAATAGATAGATAGATAGACATATCGATAGTTAGATAGATAGACATATAAGACAAATAGATAGATGGACTAATAGGTTGAATATAGAAAATATAGTTAAATAGTTAGACAGATAAACATAGAGATTATTTGTAAGTTAGTGAATTAAATAGATATAAAGATAAATAGATAGATAGATTCAAAAATTGAGAAATATATAGATATATAGATAAAGAGATCGACATATAAATAGTTATACACATAGATAGATAAACATATAGATAGATAAATAGATAGATGGATACACACATAGACTTATAAACTAATAGACTAATAGGTAGATAGAGAGATAGGTAGATAGATAGATAAATTGATGGATAGATAGATAGACAGATACATAAATAGATAGATACATAGATAGATAGATCGATAGATAGACAGAAAGATATATAGATAAACAGACAGATAGATAGATAGATAGATAGACAGATAGACAAATAAACAAATAGATCGAAAGATAAATAGCAACATAGATAGATAGAGAGATAGATAAGCACAAAGATAGATAGAGAGAAATAGATATATATATATATATATATATATATATATATAGATTGATAGTCATACATATAGATAGATAGATAGATTGACACATAGATACATAGACAAATAGACACATGTACACATAGACATAGATAATAGATAGATACAAAGAAGGTCAAATAGATAGATAGACAAATAAATATATAGATAGATAGATAGATAAGAAAATAGAGAGATAGACAGATATATAGTTAAAGAAATAAATCGATAGATATATATAAAGATTGAATAATATATTCATAGATAGATTGATATATATATATATATATATATATATATATATATATATATATATATATATATATATATATATATATATATATTGATAGCTACATAGATACATAGATAGACAGATAGATAGTTTGATAGATAGTCAGATTAATAGATAGATAGATAGGCAGATAGATAGACATACAAATAGCTAGATAGATAGATAGAAATTATACAAATCGATAGACACATAGAAAGTCGGATATATAAATAGATAAATATATATACATATATATATATATATATATGGAAAATATATAGCAAGATAGAAATATAAATAGATAGATAGATAGACATATATACATATAGATAGACATATAGATATATAGATAGATATATAGACTAAAATATAGATAGATAGTAATATAGACATTAGATACACAGATAGATAGATAGATAGATGAACAGACAAAAAGGCAAATAGACAAATAGAAAGACTGGTAGACAAATAGGCTGATTGACAAATAGAGAGATAGATCAATAGATAGATAGATAGATAGACAAATAGAAAGTCATGTAGATATAAAGAAAGATAAATATGCTTATCAATAAAAATATTACAAGATAGATTCATATATACATTCATATATAGATTGATAGACAATTTAATAGAAAAATAGATAGATAGCTAGATAGATAGATAAACATAGATGTATAGATAGATTGATAGATAGATCAAAAGATTATAAGAAAGAAAGATTAATTGATTGATTGATTGATTGATTAATTGACAAATAGATAGATAGACATATAGAAATATTGATAGATAGCCAGAAAGATAGATAAATAAATTGATAAATAGATAGAAAGCTAGAGAGATATATTGAGTGAATGATTCACAAATATATAAATAGATAGATAGATAGATATATATATATATATATATATATATATATACACACATAGATGTATAGATATATGGATAGATAGATCAATAGATTATAAAAAATATAGATAAACAGATAGATAAATAGATAGGCAGATTGATAGACATATAGATATATAGATAGATAGAAATATAGATAGATACATAGACATAAAGATAGACAAATAAATAGATATTAGACAGATAGCTTGATAGATATATAGATTGATTGATTGAAAAATAAATAGACATATAGATATATAGATAAAAAGACATAAAGATAGAGAGATTGTAAGATAGCAAAATAGACATAGATATATATATATATATATACACACATAGATAGATTGATAAATTGATAATCAAATAGATAGACAAATATATAGATAGTTAGAAAGATAGATAGATAAATATGAAAATCCAATAGATAGACATATAGTTAGATAGATATATTGATAGATAGATAGATAGACATAAAGATAGACAAATATATAGAATGGTAGATAGATAGATATATTGATAGATAGATAGGCAAATAGAAAGGTAGATAGATATATATTAAACAGACATGCAAACAGACATATAGATAGATAGATAAATAGATGGATAGATATACATATAGACAAATAGTAAGATAGATAGATAGATAGACTTATAAAAAAATAAAAAGATAGACAAACAGATAGATATTTAGTTTAAAAGATAGATAGATAGGGTGATAGACAATTAGATAGACTAATAGATAGATAGACAAATAGATAGACATAGATAGATAAATAAAAAGTCAGATAGATAAACATATAGATTAACATAAATATAGATAGATAGATTTCTAGATAGATAGATAGATATACAAATTGATAAATAAATAGATTGATAGATCGATCTATAGATTGATAGAAAGATAGATAGATAGATAGATAGATAGATTTATTTATTTATTGATAGATAGATACATAGATAGATAGACAAATAGATAGAAATATAGATAAACAGATATATAGACAGATAGATAGGCAGATAGATAGACAAATATATATATAGATTGATAGACAAATAGACATATTAACAAACAAACAGACAAAAATATTTACACAAAGACAAACAAATTGATAGATAGATAGATAGGTACACAGAAAGACAGACAGCTAGATTGATAGCTAGATATACAGATAGAAAAATATATAGAAAGATAGATAGCAAGATAGATTCATATAAAGATTAATAGATAGATTGATATATAGATTAATAAACATATTGATAGACAATCTTATCGACAGATTGATAGTCAGATGATAGATTAATTGTTAGATAGATAGATAGATACATAGATATATAGACAGACAGATAGAGAGAGTAGATAGATCAATAAATTATTAGAAAGATAGACAAATAGATAGATTGATTGATAGAAAAATAGATTGATATATAGAATGATAAATAGAAAGACATATAGAGTGATAGATACATAGACTAGAAGATAGACAGCTAGATAAACAGAAAGATAGATTGGTTGATTGATTGATAGAAAGATAAATAAATTAACAGATAGATAAAGAGATAGATAGACAAATACAAAGATAGATAGATAGATAGATATATAATAGATAGATAGAAAGACAAATAGATAGACTAATAGATAGATAGACATAGATAAATAGATAGATAGACATGTTGACAAATAGACATGTATACAGATAGATAGATAGATAGAAAGATATATGTTTAGATAGATAAATAGATTGATTGATTGATAGATTGTTTGATAGATAGATAGGTAGAAAGATATATAGATAAATAGATAGATAGAGAGATGGATAGTTTAATAGACAAATAGATAGATACACAAATAGATAGACATATAGAGAATAAAATAGATAGATATATTTAGAGAAAGATAGATAGACATACATATAGATTGGTAGGTAGATACAGAGAATACCATATAGTTAGACTAATAAATAGATTGATAGATAGCCAGATAGATAGATAGATATATATATATATATATATATATATACACATATATATACACAAATAGATAGATAGATAGACAAATTTATTGATAAATAGATAATCAGATAGATAGACATATAGATTGACATATATATTGGAAAATAGATAGAGAAATTGATTGATTTATATGTAGCTAGATAGATAGATGTATAGACAGATTGAAAAAGAAATAGATAGACATATAGATAAATAAAAATCTCTATAGATAGACAGACAGACAAATACATAGATAGATAATAAGACTGAAAGATAAATAGATAGATAGACAAATAGATAGAAATACAAATAGATAGATCGATAGATAAGTAAAATGATAGATAGACATATAAATAGATATAAAGATTAATATATAGATAGATACATATATAGAATGATTTATACTCATATAGATATATAGATAGATAGATAGATAGATAGAAAGATAGACAGATAGATAGATATATATATATATATATATATATATATATATATATATGGATAGGTAGACAAATAGATAGTTAGTTAGATTGTTAGAGAGATGAATAATTAGATAGATAGACAAAATGATAAATAGATATGTATATAGTTATATAGATAGACAGATAGATATATAAATTGTTAGATATGAATATTGATATATAAATAGACAAATAGATAGACATATAGATACATAGATAGATATATAGGCAGATAGTTAGATATATAGATAGACAGAGAGATAGATAAAAAGATGATAGATAGATAAATAGATATATTGATTGATTGAAAGATAGATAGATAGGTAGATAGATAGATAGATAGATAGATATATTGATAAATAGACAGATAGATAGAATGATAGAAAAATAGATAGATAGATTTATAGATAGATATAGAGATATACAGTGAGATAGATAGATATATAGATAGATACATAGACACATAGAAACATAGAAAAATAGATAGATAGACATATAGATAGATAGCCAGATATATATATATATATATAATATTGATAGATAGATCGATAGGAAAATATATAGCTAATTAGATATATAGATAGATATATAGATAGATAGATATACATATAAATAGATAGAGTCAAATTGAATGATTGACAAATAGAAAGAGAGATAAATAAACAAATAGATAATTAGGCAGATAGAGAGATAAATAGATAACACTACAAGAAAATCTCATTTAGTTAGGGACAATTACCTAGCTAAATAGGCATTTTCAGTTGCTCAACAGGATATACCGATGGATTAACGATGGATCGGTTCCCTATCTAAAGTGTTGGTCATTAAAATTTAGTGAGAGAAAATATCCCTAGCTAAAAATTTACCGTCGGAAAAATCCTTAGCTAAAAAAGGTAAATTCTCTAACTAAATTAGCAAGCTAAATAAGATATTCCATCACTAAATGAAAATAGCGATGGAAGATTCCTAATCTAAAGTGATGGTCGCTAAATTTTAGCGACAAAAATGGTTCCTAGATAAATAAATTTAGTGACGAAAATATCCATTGCTAAAATAAAGAATTCCCTTGCTAAATTAGCTAGGGAATTTTCCCTAGCTAATTTAGCAAGGGATTTTCCCCTTGTTAATTTAGCAACGGATTTTTCCCTAGCTATTTTAATCTCAAAAATATTTTTAGAATTTAATTTATTTTTAAAATTTTTTAATTAGACAATTTATTATTTTAATATCAAATTGAATAAAAAATGAAACTATAAATAATTTATAATAAACAAAAGAAAATTATTTAATAACTTATTCTAATTCAATATTTTACATAATTGAAACAAAAAAATCACAAAATTTTATTACATCTTATTCATCAATGTATCTACCGACAGTGCATAAAGTATAATCTATTCGTGCATTGATATTGCTTTATCTCCCTCAGCTCCTCCGATCACCATCTTTCTACTGCGACAAAGCTGTCTAAGTTACGGTGTGTAATGTCTAGTAAAAACCCCTTCACTTATACTAGTTTCGTATGGGAAACAATGTAGTACCACATCTGTAAGAATTATAAACCACTTAATCAAATCAAAAAAAAATTAAAATAAAACTATATTTTGATAAATATATATTACTGTAGTAAATATGTACAAATATACTAGCATTTAACTCGTACATATATTACTTTAGTATATGTACATATAAACTATAGTATTATGCGTACATATATACTGAGTACATATATACTCAGTATATATGTAAATAAAATACTATAGAATTATATTTACATATATACTGACTATTTACATATCTATATACGACATTTGTTGCCATTACTACTGCTCCCGCTATCATTGCCACTGCTACCGATGTTGTCGCCACTATTGCTACTGCCGATGCTGCTACTGCCGTAGCTGTCGCCACCACCACTATCGCTACCACCGTCACCTCTACCGCCGCCACTGGCACTGCTGCTGTGGCTGTTGTCACTGTGCCGTGGCTACTATCGTTGTTGCCACTGCTACTACCTCCGTTGCCACTGCCGGTGCTGCCACTACCACTCCGCTGCTGCCACTGCTACTGTCGCTGCCACTGCTACCACTACCACTACCTATGCTATCGTTCCTGATGTCGCTGCTGGTGTGCCACTATTGCCGGTGTGCTGATGCTGCCAGTACTACCACTCATGCCGGTGCTATTGTTGCTGCCAATGCTGCCTCTACTGTTGCCATTGCCGCCGCTACCTCTGCTCCTTCGCTAACTCCGCTGGTGCCGCCATCACCATTGATGCCAGTATTACCATCGCTACTGCTACCACTGTTGCAGCCCCTGGCGCTGATGCTGCCACTACCTCCATTGTCATCGCTGCTTCTGATGCCGCCGCATCCGCTAATGCAACTAATGCCACCATTGTCACTACTACCATTACAATCTCTATTGCATCTGCTGTAGTGGCCAGTGCTGACGCTGCCATAGTAGTGACAAGTGCCGCTGCTGCCGATGCAGCAACTGCCACCATTTCCATTGATGCCGCCTCTACTGCTGCCGCTGCCATTGTCGTTATCGCCGCTGCCGCTACTATCGTCACTACTACTGCTGTAGCTGCTACCACTACTGATAAATAGGCTTTTACATACCTATAATAGGCTAAAACTTTATCCAAAAAATTCGGAGACACACAAACATAATTACAATTATACAAAAATAGTTATTATAGATATGAACAAACACAAATTAAAGTTGATTTTCATACAGCTTCAACAAAAAGTTAATTAAATAATTTAATATTTTTATATTAAATTAAATAAAAAAAGAAACTATAAATGAAAATTTTCACACGTACATATAGTACTACAGTATATGTACGTATAAACTATAGTATTATGCATTCATATATACTAAGTACTTATATACTCAGTATATACGTACATAAACTACTACAGTATTTTATGTATGTATATTCTAACTAAATACATACGTAGATACTACATTTATTGCTGTTGCTGCCATTACTATTGTCGATGCCGCTCCTGCCGCTCCTACCACTAGTGCTGCTGCTACCGCTGCTATCGCTGTCGCTTCTGCCACTTCTACTATCATTGCCGCTGCTGCCGGCACTACTGGTGCTGCCGATGCTGGCACCTATGCCAGTGTTGTAGCTGCTACCACTGTTGCCGGTGCTGCAGCTGCTACCGCCATGGCCACTACTGGCACTGTTGCCGCCACTGTTGATGATGCCGCTGCTACCTCCACTGTCGATGCTACCGCTATCTTCGCCGCTGGTACTGATGCCGCCTCTACCTTCGATGCTGCCATTGCCACTGATGCAGTTGCTGCCTCCACTGGCGCCACTGGCGCTGATGTCGCTACTGCCTCTATTGTGCCCGCTACCACTGTTGTCACTGCTACCATTGCTACTGCCATTGCCGCTACTACCACCGCTACCACTAATGATGCCTCTGCCACTATTGCCGCCACTGCCACTGTTGCCACCTCTATTACTACTGCCGCTGCCACCACTACTACAACCATCACTGCCACTACTGCCACTAGTGCTGCTTCTTCCACTACTAAATAAGGCTTTTACTTACCTATTATAGGCTAAAACTCTACCCAAAAAATTTGGAGACACACAAACATATTCACAGATATATAAAAACAATAATTATAGACATGAACAAACACAAATTATAGTTGAATGTCATACAGCTTTAACAAAAATTCAAAATATGTCCAGCAATTATATTTAGAGAGAAAGAGAATGCAAAAATAAAATGTTTTAGGAATAATAAAGATACAATAAGCTAGCCCTCCTTTTGATAAAACTAAAATTGGTAAATATGGGACCCATGCATTGGAAGGACCGTGGCAATGTATGAATGCTCTGAATCAGAATTTTTTCATGTGTCCCAGATAATGTGTCTTGCAAAGATTCATAATTAGGTTAATCAAAAAAGCAAAGAACTACACTAGAATAAAAAAAATTGTAACCTGCAAATAAATTTCATAATTATTTGCTATAGATATACAAAATTAAATAACAGTTCAGAAATAATTCTCGTACGAAATCATCCTCATAAATTGAAGGGAATGTTAGCCTATCCTATGAGGTTTCGTAGCTGGATCTCAGAATGCTATGTGTTGTGCTAATACCACTAATCGTGACTCCATATAGGACATCTGCAATTGCATTACATTCTTAATTTCTTTCATCTGTTCATTCATTTCTTTAATTTATTGCATTTCTTCCATCAAATTAGTAAACTACTCATCCTTCTGTTCTTTAATTTCATATATTTCTTCCTTCAATATTAGATTTCTGATCATCCTTATATTCTTTAATTTCATATATTTCTTCATTCAGATGAGATATCTACTCATCATTCTTTTTCATTTTGGTCACCATACCTACAATACGTTCATTTATTTCCATTGCTTGTTGTTTGACCACCTCATCCACCATTACTAAGACAGATGAATTAGAAGCACGACTATCACAACAAAATGCCACTACCTTCGAGCCAATTTTATACACTTGCTGCTTCTTATTACCTCCTATGGTCGCCAAATAAATAGGATCATAGTCACTTGGTTGAAGATCCATAGAACCCTCAACTTGTTGATTAGAAATTGTCACACGTTCCGCCATTAGGTCCTGAGATAAAATAGAGAAAAAAATGATTCTAGATATACAAAAATAAAATAAATATTTTGCATTCCAAATAATTTTGAAAATGTAGTGTAGTATTATAAAATCTTATTAATATAACAAGTTCTTACCGCAATCATCTAAGACTTGTTATCAACGAACTGACCATCCACTTTCTTCACATGCATCTTCTAGAAAATGTCTTAAAAATTTGTATCTCGACCCAATTCTCCAGACTAGAATATATATTTATTAAGTCATTAAAAAACAAATGCTCAAAAAATTTAACAAAATTAATAAAACCATGCAGAGATTTGATTTATTTGATTATTAGGACAACCGCTAAATATATAAATGTTTAAAATTTTAAAAGTGTACCATATCTCGAGCATGCTCAATGCTCAACTTTGACCCTCCTATGTGTCGACGACTTCATGTTCCTAGTCCAGCTACCTCCTTCGTCGATTTTTGCTGGCAATATCTATTTTTTTTCTTCACATCTGGCTCCTCCCAATACTTAAGCTACTCGGGCCAGTTATCCTCGGATATAAAATCAGGCCTTTCTTTCATATTCTTCCATTTATGGATAAAATCAGAATATCATTGAGTAGCTTTGATCTCCCATAATGACTTTATCTTTCCATCAAATTTGGGTGTCAATGTGTACTGATTCTATATATAGAAAAATCACAAAAGAATTTATGTTAACAACAAAATTTTATTATTTACTGCTTGAATAATAATCAACATAATAGTTAAGTAATTTTATAATTATTTTTCAATGCTTTTGTTTTGTTATTTTTACCTGAAAGTCATCAAAATAAGACTCTTTTGTCGATTCAGAAATTTTCTTCCAGGAGAATGGTTTAGAATCATCCATTTTCTTGAAAGACTTTGTAATTATAGTCGAACACTTCTAATATGAAATAAAACGAATAAATAAATAACATTGAAAACAAGTAAATCATAACAATATAAAAAAACCACTAACAGAAACATCAAAATTCTTTTTTCAAGTCTTTTTTACATATTTCTTTTACCTCCCATCTACAATCTCAATTTCTAACTTTGCACTGACTACAGAGGAAGGCACAGTATTTGATGATGTCTTAGTTTTGTAAATGGGGAAACTATTGGGGTAAAATGTGGTGTAGAAGATAGAGATGGATCAAAAGTGTGTGCAGGAAGCATAATGGGTGGTGGGCTTACATTTGATAAAGGTGATAGTAGAGGTTTCAATGATGGTGATGGTGATAGAAATGAAGATGGTGATTGTGATGTTAAAGTTTGGATATGGTGATAGAAATGAACATGATGTCGCATACTAGAAGAATTTGGTTCATTTATGTGTCGAAGTCCACCTCCACCACGGCCACGTCCTTTAGGCACCATTTGCGATACAAAATAAAACATAGAACAAATAATAGAGATATGATGAACAAGTATGCATTTTAGAATAAAACACAATGATCGATTTCAACAAAATATAAAATTTTTTGATAGTTTAATATTATAATACAATTATAACAATTTAATTATCAGCATCACTGTCATCCTCCAATGGATCTTCTGATATTTTGTCTAATTTCGATAGAAGTTCGAACTCATCTTCGAATAGAAATTGATAGTCTTCAATTTCTATTATGCTACATTGGCAGCGACAGCAGCAACGGTAGTAGTGGCAGGAGCGGCAATGGGAGTAGCAGCAACACCAAATGAGATATATACGTACGAATAAAGTCAGTATATACGTACATTTAATACTACAGTATTTTATGTACGTATATACTGAGTATATTTGTACTTAGTTTACATGTACACATAATACTGTTGTTTATATGTACATATACTGTAGTAAAATATGTACGAGTGAAATACTAGTATATATTTACATATATACTACGAGATTATATATGTATCAAAATATAAATTTTTTGTTAATTTGAATGAGTTGTTTAATTTTCTTACATATATGATACCGCATTATTCCTCATACAAAGCTTTAAAAATGATGGGATTTTTCACTAGACATTACGTGCCATGACTTGGACAGCTTTGTCGCACTAGAAAAATGATGATCGACGGAGCAGAGGGAGAGAAGTCAACGTCAATGAATAGATATATTATACTTTATGTATTGTCAGTAGATACACTAATGAATTAGATCAAATCAAAGTTTGTTATTTTTTTGTTTCAATTATGTAAAATATTGAATTTACGTAAAGATTTTAAATGATTTTATTTTTTGTTTTTTATAAATTATTTATAGTTTCAATTATTATTCAATTTGATATAAATAAATTAAATTATTTAATTAATAAATTTTAAATATTTTTAAATTATGAAATTATTTTTGAAATTAAAATGGCTAAGGAAAATTCCCTTGATAAAATAGCAAGGAAATAATCCCTTGCTAAATTAGCTAGGGAATTTTCCATAGCTAATTTACAGTTTTACACCATAACCATAGAAACCTGATTAGTAGATAAATTTTTATAGGTTCTTCATATTCATCTTCTCTACAGGACAAAAATTCCAAAATATAAAAAACCATAAATTAAAATATTAGATATAACTTGAATTTAAAAAATTACAGTACATTGCTCTTCTTCTCCTCTTGTTATTATTTTCTCTGTCCATTTTTAATAATCTTCTTCGAATTTTAGAGCTATCACACATTTTATTGATTTGAAATTCATTAAACCTTTAAATAAATAATCATTAAAATAAAATAAGTTTGCATTACTGATTTATCATTAACACACAAGAACTCAACAAAAAAATATCATTTAGCTCACTATCAATTTAAAATTTACAAAACTCATTATTAATTTCTCATTAAATTATAATGAAAATAAACAAAAAAACACGTTGAGAGAGAGAGAGAGAGATATATATATATATATATAGAGTTATTTTTGTTTGATATGGATCTTAGAAACTATGTTGCAATGGTAGTGTGTTCTAAGAGTCTAAGGTTTTTATAGTAGTGAACTAACCTAATTACATAGAAACAACCAGATGTGGGAGAGACAGCTCAGAGACAAGAAATATTAGAAAACAAAATTATTTTATAATTAACCATTAATTATATTATTCCATAAATAAATTTATGGTTAATAGTTTGTGAAATTTTTATGGTTATTTTTATAATATTATTTAAAAATTAATCAAATAAATTTTAAATATTTTAAAATTAATTAATGGTTATAACAAAGGAGAAAATAAATAATATTACTAATGACCATGAAAACTATTAATCAGTAATTAAATTTTTATATTATTTCATTAAAAAAACATATTATTTCATATAACCATTGAAAAATTGTATAAATGTATAATGATTCATTATTTATAAACAAGTAAAAAATGAATAAGTAACATATCAATAATATTCAAACAACTAATAAAATATCTCACCATTGAAAAATATATAATCTTAACATTATCCAAAAAAATAAAATTAAAAATTAATTACTTACAAATATAACTTACAAAAATAAGACTACAAATAACTTTAAAAATAAAAAAAAAAGAAAAAAGTAACCAAATTTCAACTTGTATATTACTATAACAAATGATTTTAGATAATTTTTTAGTAGCTATTACACTATTTTAAAAAAACAATAAGAAAATATTAAGCAAAAAATAATTTTTATACTATGATTATTATTTTCTGAGTTAATAATCATACATCTAAGTAAAAAGATGAGTTATAAAAACTATAGTACATAACAAATGACACTACAATAAAAATCCCATGTAGCTCGGGTCAATTCCCTAGCTAAATGGGTATTTTCCATCTCTAAATAGGATATAGCAATGGATTACCGATGGATCAGTTCCCTATCTAAAGTACTTCTTAATAAAATTTAATGACGAAAAATGTCCCTAGCTAAAAAGATAGGGACGAAAAAATCTCTTGCTAAAAAAGAAAATTTTTCTAGTTAAATTAGCAAGATAAATGAGATTTTTCATCACTAAATGAAAATGATGATGGATGATTTCCTAGCTAAAGTGCTTGTCTATAAATTTTAGTAACTGATATAGTCCCTAGCTAAATAAATTTAGTGACAGAAAATCTATCACTAATTTTAATATTTACCTAGCTAAATTAGCTAGGGAAAAATCCCTTGCTAATTTTAGCTAGGTATTTTTCCCTAGATATTTTAATTTCAAAATTAATTTCAGAATTTAAATTATTTTAAAATTTTTTAATTAAATAATTTAATATATTTATATCAAATTGAATAAAAATTGAAACTACAAATAATTTATAATAAACAAAAAATAAAAGTATTTAATATCTTTTTCTAATTCAATATTTTACATAATTGAAACAAAAAAATAACAAAATTTTATTTCAGCTTATTCATCAATGTATCTACCGACAGTGCTTAAAGTATAATATATCCATTCATTGATGTTGTTTTCTCTCCTTCTGCTCCTCCTATCATCATTTTTCTACTATGATAAAGTTGTCCGAGTCACAACACGTAATATCTTGTGAAAAATCTCATCACTTATAAAAGCTTTGTATGCGGAACATTACGGTATCATATCTACCAACAATTTAAACCACACAGTTGAATTAAAAAAAGGTTATGTTTTGACACATATATAATCCTGTAGTATATTTGAAAATATATACTATCATTTCACTCGTACATATATTACTGTAGTATATGTACATAAAAATAATAGTATTATGTGTACATATAAACTAAGTATAAATATACTCAGTATATATGTACATAAAATATTGTAGTATTATATGTATGCATTTACTAACTTTATTCATATGTATATAACTCATTTGGTGTTGTTGCTGATGCTCCTACTGCCACTCCTCCCGCTGCTCCTGCTGATGTCGTCACTACCAATACCACTGCTATTGTCGCCTTTGCCACTGTTGCCTCTGCTATCGTCGCTATCACTGATGCTGCCGCAGCCACTACGCCACTACCGGCGGCCGCTGCTGCCACTGGCCACTATGGCGGCTACCGCCACTACCCCCATTGCCGGTGCTGCCGCAGCATGCCGCAGCTTCCATTGCCGCCACTGCTACCACTGCTACCACTGCCATCGTAGCTCCTGTTGCTGCCTCTACCACTACTTTCGGTGTTGTCGCTATTTCTGGTGCAGCTGCTGCTACTGCAACTGCCACCGCCACTTCCGGTGTAGCCACTGCCACTGCCTCCGATGCTGCCACTGCCGCTACCGCTTCCGCTGCTACTATCGCCGCTGCATCCCCCACTGCTACTGCCGCCACCACTACTACCACTGCCGCTTCCGCTGCCGCTACCACTGATACCACTACTATTGCTGCTGATAATAGGTTTTTCCATACCTATAATAGGCAAAAACTATACCCAAAAAATTCGGAGACACACAAACATTTTCATAGATATATTATAATAGTTATTATAGACATGAACAAACACAAATTAGAGTTGATTGTCATACAGGTTAAACTAAAATTTAATTAAATAATTTAATTATTTTATATTAAATTTAATAAGCATAAACTATAAATGAAAATTTTAAATTAAAAAAAAATCATTTAATAACTTATTCTAATACAATATTTTAAATAACTAAAAAAATAACAAAAATTATATTATATCTTAGTAATCAATGTATCTACCGACTGTGCATAAAGTATAATCTATCAATGCATTGGCATTGATTTCTCTCCCTCTGCTCCTCCGATCACCAATATTCCACTGCAAAAAAGTTGTCCGATTCATGGTGCTTCATGCCTGTTTAAAAATCTTTTCACTTATACAAGCTTCATATGGGAACCAATGCGGTACCACATCTATAAGAAATTTAAACAACTAAATTAAATCAAAATTTATTAAAAGAAGCTATGTTTTGATAAATATATATTACTACAGCAAAAATATACATATATACTAGCATTTCACTCGTACATATATTACTGTAGTATTTGTACATATAAATTGCAGTATTATGCGTACATATATAACGAATACATATATACTCAATATATATGTACATAAAATACTATAGAATTATATGTACGTATATACTAACTATATACGCACATATATACCATATTTGTTGCCTGTTCCTACTGCTCCCACTATCACTGCCACCCCAGTCACTACTACCGTTGTAGTTGTGGCTGCTACCTGATGCTGCCGTCATTGCTTGTGCAGTCCTCGTTGCCATTACTCTGCTACTGCCGCTTCTGCATCTGCTTCCACTTCTGCTGCCTCTACTACCACCCCTCCCACTACTGCCATTGCTGCTACTACTGCCGCAGCTTCCGGAGCTTCCACCAGTGCTGCTTATGGCGCCACTACCATCACTAGCACCACTGCCATCACTACCGCTACTGCCGCCATTACAGCTGCTACCGCCGCTGATAATAGGCTTTTACATACCTATAATAGGCTAAAACTCTACCAAAAAAATTCAGAGAAACACAAACATATTCACAGATATATAAAAATAGTTAAAATAGACATGAACAAACACAAATTAAAGTTGATTGTCATACAGTTTCTACAAAAATTTAATTAAATAATTTAATATTTTTAAATTAAATTTTATAAAAACAAAAACTATAAATAAAACTTTTAAATTAAACAAAAAAATCCATTAATAACTTATTCGTTATACAATATTTTAAATAACTAAAACAAAAAAAATAACAAAAAATATATTAAATTTTATTAATCAATGTATTTACCAACTATGCATAAAGTATAATCTATCAAGCATTAACATTGCTTTCTCTCCCTCTACTCCTCTGACCACCAACTTTCTGCTGCAAAAATGTTGTCTGAGTTACGATGCTTAATGTTTGTTAAAATATGGCTGCACTTATACAAGCTTCGTATGGGAAACAATGCGGTACCATATTTGTATGAAATTTAACCACCAAATAAAATCAAAATAAATAAATAAAAAACTATGTTTTGGTAAATATATATTACTGTAGTAAAATGTACATATATACTAGCATTTCACTCGTACATATATTACTGCAGTATAGGTACATATAAACTACAATTTTATGCATACATATATATTGAGCACATATATATACTCAGCTTATATGTACATAAAATATTGTCGCATTATCTGTACGTATATACTAACTATATACGTACGTATATACCGTATTTGTTGCTATTGCAGCTACTCCCATTGTCCCTGCCACTGCCACTACCACTGCCGCTAGCACTGCCACTACCGTTGGTGCTACCACTGCCACTGCCGATGCCACTACCACTACCACTGATGCCACTGTCGGTGCTACAGCTGTTGCTATCGCAGTTACTAGTGCTGCTGATACTGCCCCCACCACCACCACTACTGCCACCGTTGCCACAGCTGCCACTGATGTTGCCACTTCCGCTGCTGCCACTGATGTCGCCTCTGCCACTATTTTCGGTGCTACTGTTGCTCCCATTGCTGCCACCGCTGCCTCAACTGATGCCATTGCCGCCGCTACCACCACTACTGTTGTTGCCGCCGCTACCATCTCTACTGTCGCTGCCACTGATGCTACTACTAAAAATAGGCTTTTACATACCTATAATATGCTAAAACTCTACCCAGAATATTCAGAGACACAAAAACATATTCACAAATATATAAAAACAAATATTATTGAAATGAACAAACACAAATTAAAGTTGATTGTCATTTAGCTTCAACAAAAATCCAAAAGATGTCTAGTAATTATATTTAGAGATAAAGAGAGTGCAAGAATAAAATGTTTTTAGAATAATACAGATAAGATAAGCTAGCCCTCTTTTTGATAAAGCTGAAATTGGTAAATATGAGACCCAATCACTGGAAGGACAATGGTAATATCTGAATGCTTTGAATCACATAATGTGTACTGCAAATATTCATAATTTGGTTAATCAGAAAAACAAAGAACAAAACCAGAATAAAAAAAATTGAAACCTGCAAACAAATATCATAATTATTTGCTACACATAGACAAAAATAAATAATAGTTCAGATATAATTTTCATACCCAATCATCCTCATAATTTGTAGAGAATGCTAGCCTCTCCTATGAGGATTCATAGCTAGATCTCTGAATGCAATCTATTGTGCCAATGCTACTAACTGTGACTTCATATAGGACATCTGATGTCGCATTACATTTTTAATTTTTTTCATCTCATAATTCATTTCTTTAATTTCTTGTATTCTTTCTATCAAATTAGTTATCTGCTCATCCTTCTTTTTAATTTCAGTCTCCATAACTATAATACATTCATTGGTTTCTAGTGCTTATTTGACCACCTCATCCACCATTGCTGAGACAGATGAATTATAAGCACGACTGCTACAACAAAATGCCACTCCCTTAGAGCCGATTCCATACACTCACTGCTTCTTGTGACCTCCTATTGTCTCCAAATAAATAGGATCATGGTTAATTGGTTGAAGATCAATAGAACTCTCAACTTGTTGATGAGTAGCTATCCATTTTCCTCCGTTAGGTCCTGAGATAAAAATAGAGAAAAAAACTATTCTAGATATACAAAAAATAAAATAAATATTTTGCATTCAAAATAATTTTTATTATGTATTGTAGTTTTATAAAATCTAATTAATAATACAATTTTTTACAGTAATCATCAGAGACTTTTTGTCAACATACAGACCATCCACTTTTTTCACATGCATCTTCCTGAAAATCTAATAAAAATTTGGATCTCGACCCAATTCTCTAGCCTAGAATTTGTTTTTATTAAGTCATAAAAAAATAAATGATAAAAGATTTAACTAAATTAATAAAACCATGCAGATATTTTTTTTATTGGACTATTAGGACAACCACAAAATATAGATATGTTTAGAATTTTAAATTTGTACCAAATCTCGAATGTGCTCAATGCTCGACTTTGAACCTCCCGTGTGTCGAGAGATTCATGTACCTAGTCCAGCTACCTCACTTCGTCGATTTTTTGTGGCAATATATGATTTTTATTCACAGCTAGCTTCTCCCAATAATTAAGCCACTTGGGCCTGTCTTCCCCGGATATAAAATCAGGCATTTCTTTCATTTTCTTTAATTTATGGACAAAATTAGAATACCATTGAGCAACTTTGATCTCCCATAATGACATTATCTTTCCATCAAATTTGGGTGCCCATGTGCACTAATTTTATAAATAGAAAAATGACAAAATAAATTATATTAACAACAAGAAAACAATTATTTACTGATTGAATAATAACCAACATAAAAGTTAAGTAATTAGATATTTATTTTTCAATGCTTTTGTTTTGTTATTTTTACTTGAAAGTCATTAAAATATGACTTTTTTGTCAATTCAGAAACTTTCTTACGGGAGAAAGCTTTAGAATTAGCCATTTTCTTGAAAGCCTTTGTAATTATAGGCGAACACTTGTGAGATGGAATAAAACTGTACAAATAAATAAATAACATTGAAAATAAGCAAATCATAATAATTTAAAAAATAAACCAAAGACAATACCATCAAAAAAAATTTCAATTGTTTTTTACATATTTCTTTTACCTCTCATCCACACTCTCAATACTTTACACTGACTACAGAGGAAGGCATGACATTTGATGATGTCGTTGGTATTGTAAATGGGAGAACAATCGGTGTAAACTATGGTGTAGAAGATAGAGATGGATCAAAAGTGTGTGTAGGAAGCACAATTGGTGGTTGGCTTATATCTGATAAAGGTGATAGAAGAGGTCTCAAAGATGGTGATGGTGATAAAAATAGAGATGGTAATTGTGATGTTGAAGTCTCAATATGGTGGCTATGAGATGGGACTAATTCACAACATGATGTAACATACTAGTTAATTTTGGTTCATTTCGGTGTCCACGTCAACCTCCACCACAACCATGTCCTTTAAGCGCCATCTCCTGTACAAAATAAAACATAGAACAAAAATAGGGATATGATGAACAAGCATTTTCGAATAAAACACTCCGATAGATTTCAACAAAATATAAAAAGTCTTTGATAATTTAAATTTATAATAAAATTATAACAATTTAAAAGTATAAAAAAAATAGTGATAGATATTGTTTGATTCCGATAGAAGTTCGAACTCATCTTCAGATAGAAATTGATCATCTTCAATTTATATTGTGCCACCATTTGAGTCACACAAATTTTTTGGATCACCATCTACATTCAAAGGCTCAAAATTATTTATGTCATCTTTTTGGAATGTCAGTGCAATTTCTAAGTCTGTAATTCTTTGTTGCAATGTTGGTACTTGAAATTTTGATCGAGCTTTGATCTTACAAATCGCCCACTAAACTCTCTTATCATGAGATAAACTCAGATTTGTACAATAATATACCTGAGGGGCTTGAACTGCCATAATAAATGGCTCATATAGATTATATCTGCATTTATGGTTAACATCTACTAGCTTATAATCCGAATAAATCTTTTTGCTCGCATTTCATGTAGGATCAAACCACTCGTACTTAAATAATACAATCCTATTGTTTTCAAGTCTAGGATACTCCAATTCAATAACTTCTTTGAGTTCACCATAATAATCAATCTCATATGCACTATAACATGAGCCTTTAATACATATACCACTATTCATTTTTATTTTAGAAGAACCATGCATGATTGCGTGAAATTTATATCCATTAACAAAATACCCATGATAGGTTGTCACATATCTAAACAGGCATTTACATATATTCTAAATGAAAATATTTGAATCTCCATTTGAAGGATCAATTTCCTGTGACAAATTAAAAAAATGATATTAACAAATAAAAGATACTAATAAATTAAATAATTCAAAAATATAAAACTTAATTATTCTCACATAATTTTTTAACCAATTCGCAAATTCAGTTTCTAGCATATAATCGACATCTTTGCTAGAAATTGTTGGATGCCTATATTTTAACTACTCAACATAAATACTACACAAATATAAAAAGAGAGTAAAAAAATGTATATCAATTTTTAATAATTCCTATTAAAGATAAAATTAAACTATCATTAAACCTGCAACCATTTTGGGTATACATACTCAATATATGGTGCAACCTCCTCACAATTAAGTAAAACATAGCTCCGATTTGTATTGTACTCTTCATCTGTCATATATCTTTTCATTGCTCTTCCAAATGCTCTTGTAGGGTTCTTAAAGAAAGATAGTTTGTCCTTTGAATCATCTTCTTCAATCACATGACCTTCATAATTCCGTGGCACGTTTCTATTCTTTGTATTGATATGATCCTCAAAATAATAAGAACATAATGATGATGCTTCTTCTACTAAATATTCATTGCAAATAGAACCTTCAACTTTTGTCTTGTTTCTAACATTCAATTTCAAATTACGAAGATACCTACATCCATAATGTTAGGTTTCAATTAGATTAAATTGCAATAATACTTAAAGTACTAAATAATAAAACACAGTAAATTATATGTATTTACCTCTCAAAAGGATACATCAACCTGAATTACATTGGCCCTGCGATCCTTGCTTAATATGCCAATTGGACCGGCAAATACTCCATCGAGTCAAAAAAACTCGGTGGGAATATCCATTCAAGCTTACAAATAATAAGTGGAATGTCATTCTCCTGCCTCACCATGTCATCTTTTTTGATTGTGATTGTAGTTAGCTATTTGAAAAACAAACTAAGTTCTATAAGGACCTTCCAATCACTTAGTGGAAGTAATTCATGGAATGCAATTGGCATTAATATCTGCATAAATACATGACAGTCATGCCATTTCATTCTAAATAACTTAAGATTCTTCATATCCACGCATCTACCCACATTTGACACATATCCATTAGGGAATTTCAAATTTTTAACCTATTCACACAATATCTATTTTGTCTTCTTATCAAGTGTGTAGCAAACTTTATTGAATTTTCCTATTTCCCCATTCAGTTTCAATTCAGGACACCGACTATAATCATTCAGCTCTTGTCTTGATTCTTAAGTGTCTTTTGTTTTTCCATCTACATTAAGGACAATGTTGAAAACATTGTCAAAAACATTTTTTTTCAATATGCATTACATCTAAGTTATGACGAATTAAATTAGACTTCCAATAGGGCAAGTCCCAAAATATACTACGTTTCCTCCAGCCAAATAATTTGCCTATTGGTCCATTACTTCCAGTAGCTTCCTTTTCAGTTACCTTCTTCAAATCCAAACTTTGAATCTCTGTCATAATATCATCTCCTGAACGAAGTGCTGGTGCAACTATCATCACAGTTTTATTTTTTCTAAATGCCAGTTCTATTTCTTTGAAATGGATGATTCGTAGGTAGAAACTTACGATGGTTATCAAATCATGATTGTTCACCACTAAATTTGAGGGTAAATGCATCAGAATTTATCATGCAATACGGGCATGCGAATCATCTTACAGTACTCTAGCCAAACAATATTGAATATGCAGGAAAGTCACTTACCATCCACCTAAGGGCTGTACGCATAATGAAATTCTTCTTCTTTGAGATATCATATGTATTCAAGCCAACATCCCATAAATGAGTTAACTCTACAATAAAAGGCTGCAAGAAAACATTCAGCATGTCTTTCAAATTTTTTGGCCCTGGAACCAATATTGACAAAAACATATATTGCTCCTTCATACGCAACTACAGAGGCAAGTTATACAGTATCACTATCACTGGCCATGTTGAATACTATTGTCCAGATTGCCCAAATGGCTGAAATCTATCACTGTAGAGACACAATCTCACATTTTGACTTTCTGCTGCAAAATCTTGATTTATATAATTAAAATGCTTCCAAGTAGGAGAATCTAACGGATGACGCATTATCCCTTCTTCAACCTCATGCTCAAAATGCCACCTCATATCATTTGCTGCAGTATTTGATAAATATAGTTTCTGTAATCGAGAAATTAATGGAAAATAATACATCTTCTTAAAGACAACCATCAATTTTTGTCACGTATCTACAATACGAGGTGCCTTCATAAATCAATGATGATCACAAAACTTACAACTAATTAAATCACTATCACCGCCCCAATATAATATGTATCTATTTAAATAATAATCAATTTTTTTCACTAGTAGACCCATTCCTCGTAGTAACTTCTTAGTGTGATAAAAGTTGTTAATGATCAAATTATTATCCGGAATAATTTCCTTCATCAGTTCCACCACCTAATCATATAATTTCTAAGACATGATTTTTTGAATTAATCCTGATTAGTCGAGCCACAAGTGATAATTGTGAATGTGTGATACAACCAAGCCACAACTCTTTATCTGCAACTTTAAGCATTTCATAAAAAATCTGAGCTTCAGGATAAGGTGGTTCATCCACATAATCCATATTGAAGTCTGCACTAGCAGCTTCCATGATCATTCTATGGTTTGTGTTTGAAGATTCTTCATCACAAGCAAACAATTCAATACCATTATTTTAGTCAATATTCAGAGTCATTGTATTTTCCCCATGATAAAACCAAATAAAATAATTTGGCACAAAGACATATTTAGCCAAATGATATCTTAGAGTGTTTGCATCACGAAAAAAGATATTTTGACACTTACGATGATTACATGGACACTTAATTTTTTCTCCAATCCATCAATCTCAATTGACTACATACAAAATTAATTAAAAGTTTCCAGCCCATTAAAAAAATCTTTATTCAAAAATCCATTAAAAACCCTTCTATAAATCTACTAACGATCTGAGCTCATTTAGCCATGTTTTATTTACAAAAAATAATGCCCAATCATTATTTTGAATAAAACATTTTATTACTTCAAATTATACAAATAATTAAATAAAATCATTTACAGATGAATATTTAAAAATTAAATATCATGAATATCTAGGCAATGCATTTGTAGAATCTACATTAATAGATAAAGTAATTTTTAGCATGGTAACGATTAATAGATATCACAGTTATAATAGATAAAGGGTGCAAAATGTGATAATGCACAAGAAAGGAAAGCAAAAAAAGACATTTAATGTTTGGAGGAAAGGGAGAGAGAGATAGAGAGAGAGAGAGAGATAAGGTGGGGGAGAGAGTGACAAAGAAATTGGGTGACGGGTGGGAGAGAGAGAGAGAGAAGGGAGAGAGAGAGAGAGAGAGAGGGAGAGAAATAGTGAAAAATGAGAGAGAGAGTGAGAGAGAGCGAGAGAGTAGAGAAAGAGGGAGAGAGAGGGAGAGAGAGAAAGTGGTAGAGAGAGGGAGAGAGAGGGAGAGAGAGATAGATAGAACAAAAAAGAAAGGAGAGCGAGAAAGAAAATAACAAGAGAGAGTGTGTGACACAAAGAATAGAGGAATTGAGTGATAGGAAGAATTAGAGAGGGAGAGAGAGACACAAATAGAGTGCAATATTAGAATTAAAAATTATATAAAAGAAAATAAATTTTTCTTCTGTATAAACCTATCAAATATTACATCTTTTGTTATACACAAGTGCATATTTGAGCCTGAGGCCCAAGGGCTGGGATTAGGTTAGAGTATGACTGTTATTTGTATTATACCACACATGAGCCTGATCAATGGATACTCTCATGCTACCTGCTTACATATTGTTGATATTATATCTTTTTCCATTTAATTTCAAATTAGTTCAACAAATTAATATAATCCCATATACAATTATATGTTAGGATACATATAGTAAATGCTGTTATAAATAGTTACATATAGTTAAACATATAATTATATATAGATATATGCATACAACTAGTTATAAGTAAATATAAATAAATGTATACAAAGTTATAAACAATTATTTAGATTTACATATATGTATACATAATTAAAAATAAAGTTATATTTTTTATATTAAGTTATTTATAGTTTTAAGAATATTTATATATAGTAATACATATATAGTTTAACATTGTGTTGTATGTTTTTATACATATAATTATAAATATTGTTACATGTAGTTATACTTATAGGTACGCGTATAGCTAAACATATATTTATACATGTATTTATATATATTTTATCATATAATTTCATATATTTATACATATAGTTATGTATAGGTATGGATATACTAAAATATATATTTTTTACTAATATATAAAAATGTATATTAAATAAATGTTGTTAATTATATATTTAAATATAGTAATGCATATGTTTTTATAGTTATACATATAGTAAGATAGAATTATTTATAGTTATATGTTAGTATACATATAATATATATAGTTATACAAAATTATATATCATTAAACATTTAGTTATATATATATATATATATATTCATATGAGTAGTTAAATTTAGTTATACATAAATATATACAATGCTATAAACAAATTATAGATTTACATATATGTATACATATATATAAAAACAATTAAAATTCTAGTTATATTTAATTATATAAAGTTATAATTAGTTTTACAAATATTTATATATAGTTATACACTATAATTAAATATGATGTTGTATGTTATTATACATGTAATTATAAATATAGTTACATGTGATTATACATATAGTTATACGTATAGTTAAACTAATTTTATGCATGTATGTATATATATTTGTTTATATAATTTCATATATTTATACATATAGTTTTGTATTGGTATGGATATACTAAAATACATTTTTTATACTAATATATAAAAATGTATATTAAAAATATGTTATGTTATTATACATATAATATATATAGTTATAATATATATATATATATATATATTCATATGAGTAGTTATATTTAGTTATACATAAATATATACAAAGTTATAAACAAGTATATAGATTTATATATTTGTATACATATATGTATAAATAGTTAAAAATATAGGTATATTTAATTATATAATGTTTTCTTTAGTTTTAAAAATATTTATATATAGTTATACACATATAATTAAACATAATGTTGTATGTTGTTATACATGTAATTATAAATATAGTTACATGTGGTTTTACATATAGTTACACGTATAGTTAAACTTATTTTTACACATGTAGTTATATATATATATTTATATAATTTTATATATCTATACCTATAGTTATGTATAGGTATAGATATAGTAAAATATATTTTTGAATACTAATATATACAAATATATATTAAATATAAGTTGTTAATTATATATTTAAATATAGTCATGTATAATGATTTTAAAGTAATACATGTAATAAGATACAATTATTTATTGTTATATGTTATTATACACATAGTATATATAACTATAAATATTTTTATATAGTTAAACATATAGTTAAATAAAGATATATTCATACAAATAGTTATACATAAATATATAAAGTTATAAATAAATATATAGATTTACATGTATGTATACACACTTACAATTATAGTTATATCTAATTATATAGAGTATTATATAGTTATACAATTATTTATTAATAGTTATACAAATATTTATATATACTCATACAACTTCAACAAATATCTAAAATATGGCCAATAATGTTGTTTAGAGATAGAGAGAGAGAGAGATAAGAAATACTATATTTCTACAATTTTCGACATGAGCAAGAAGGTATTTTTAATGGCCATTTACTATTGCTTCTATAGCGAAGAGATGTTCTACTAAAGCATCATAAATTTCTTCCATATATCTGCGTGCCCGTATATATATATATATTGAGGAAAATATGAAGATTATTACATGAAAATTAAAAAAAAAGATGATATTAAAAATAATAATATTCAATAATAATAATATATAACTAAAACTCATGCCTTTACATAATGAATAAAAAAGATTGATGAAACATTACATATCGAGTATTCCCATAAAAAAATAAAATAACTGAATAAAATAAATAAAAACTCACAATAATATAATATTATGAATAAAAATTATAAAATGACATTATTATTTATTAAATAAAATAAAAATTCATTTATAATTAAAAAAAAGAAACTATAAATACTCTAAATCTATATGAATCATCCCATCCTAGTATCTCAAGATAAAAAAAATATAAAAATACAATATAATTCTCAAAAGTTTTGAAATTTTTATTTTTATTTACAACTTATTAATGTTCTTTATGATTCATTTTACTATATTTTTATAATATGTTACTATTTTTTTTATTATATTGTATTGATATTTTTGAAATTATAATAATTCATATTTATTTTATTAAGATATGAAATAATATTTAAATATATATGTTCAGGACTAAAAAATAATTAGTAAATATGTTTATATCATATTAAACTATAAAAGAGTACTCACATAAAATAGTACTCACATAAAAGATTACTCACATATATTCG
>JAREIK010001005.1:67007-82007 GCA_029783825.1 Sapria himalayana | reverse complement strand
TTGCTAATTTCTGTATTTTATTAGCTAGGGAATTTCCGTTGCTAAATCCGTCACTATATTCATGGTTTTATTAACTAGAAAAATTCTATTGCTAAATCAGTCGCTAAATTCTAGATTTTATTAGCTAGGGAAATTCGGTCGCTAAATCCATCGCTAAATTCCGGATTTTAATAGCTAGGGAAATTTTGTCACTAACTCCGTCATTAATTTTCGTATTTTATTAGCTTGGGAAATTCTATCGCTAAATCTGTCTCTAAATTCTGGATTATAATAGATAGAGAAATTACGTCACTAAATCAATAGCTAATTTCAGTATTTCATTAGCTAGAGAAATTTCATCGTGAATTTTTCTATTTTATTAGCTAGGAAATTTTCATCGCTAAATCCCTCAATTTTCTTGAGCAGAATTTACGAAAAACTTTCCGTTGTTTATCCGGTGCTATTTTTTTTTCAAAGAAAAATCATTAATCTCTTGTTATTCCCTAGCAGATACCTCGCAATTTAGCTAGGGATTGATCCCTAGCTAAAATTTCCTAGCTAAATCGATATTTTCTTGTAGTGTGAGAAGTATCAACAACAATTTTTTAAAAAAGATTTGTTTACTTCTTTAAAGTAAGCATCATGATAGAGGAGCTCTATGAAGACTCTGAAATGACAATGATAATTGATTTGTCTTTCTCAATACCAAATAATATTCTCAGCCTCATTCATAGATAAAACTACTAATAATTCTCTATGATATATCATTTCATCATATAATAAATACATTATAGAGATAATCTCTTGTGTATGCATACCAGCATCATATTGCACATCATTATTCTCTTAGTTGCACATTTATATTAAAGTATAAACTTTTATATATAAGGTCATATGATTATATAAATTTATAATTGTTTAGATATAATGTGTTTAAAATATTTTAATAAATCTTACATATATATATGTAACACTTTTATAAATATTATATTGTATATATATCACAATTATATAAACATTATAAATATTTATATGTTATATAAATGTTTATAAATATGTATAAACATTTTATATGTTATATAAACAATTATATAAATGTATAGTGTTACGTAATGTTGTATAATATTTATAAACATTTATACATATGTATAAATATTTATATATAATAATATATGTTTATATAAACACATCAATGTTTATATATAATATTATACGTTTATATATATATATATTTATTTATATTTATATTTATATTAGAGTATAAACATTTATATATAATGTCATATGATTATAAAAATGTTTAAATGTTTATATATAATGTTGTGTTTATAATATTTATATAAATATTATATTGCTACAAATCGGGCATACTATTTTCCAAAATAGTATACCTCTCATATAGTGTTTTATAAATAGCTTTTTTTTGTTTTTTTATTTTTTTTTTCAAATCAGGAAATATACAGGAGGAATAAAAGTATTTTTGAGTTTACCAGAAGTAGAGATATTTTATTTTGATATATTTTTTAATATGAATATTTACTTATTTAAGTACTTTTTTAAATAAATATTTTATTTTGATATATTTAATACACCATTACATAATTTCCCTACATCTAATAACATCTAACAACAATAAAAAATATTTTCAAACAAATTAAACTAGCAAAAAAAGAATTACTAATTAGTATCACCATGAGTAGGTCATATTTTATATTAATTGAGGATGCTATCTTTTTTTACATGAAAAAAAATTAATTTTTTCTTTTATTTTATCAAAATAAAGGAGACTGTGAAAAAAAAACATGAACAATATCAAATTTAATGAATTTGATTTTATCAAGATTATACAATATCAACATCCTTTCAAAAATTAAGAATATTCTTGATTATATGAGTATTCTAATTTGAGTTGGTCATATATTTTAAGCAAAAAATTAATAATTTATATAAATTTAAAATATAATCTTTAAATATTATCTCTTGATAAAATAAAAATTTATATATTTTAACTTTACACAAAGTCACTTGACAATTCAAGTAGCACAACTTGAGTAGGTATTCACTTGCAAACTAAGCAACATAGATCTGGTTGAGTATTTTCAGCCTACTAAATCAATGTGAGCAACCAAACTTTAGGTGATATTAGTTTTTCCTATCTTAATTGCCAATTAAACTAATAAATATTTTAGCTTTATGCAAAATATCATCTCTAACACAAGTACAATAAAGAGTCAAAACTTCCATCACTTGTAAACTCTTTTGAAACATACACCAGAAATATATGATTTCTTTTTAATTAAATTGTTCATGAATAAATAAAACATATTGTATTAAACAATAATTTAAACAATAAATATTTAAGAGAATACTGACATTTCATCCTAGCATTATTTGTGATCAGCTAGCATTCATAAAAATTTATATAATCCCTAATATCAATTTTTCTCAAGTAAGATTGGTATTTATGTTCTATGTATGCCAACTTCAATGGATGTTGAGATTATAGTTAAATTGTTTTTCATGGTTTACTGTGTTGTACATAAAGGTTCACCAACCTATTTCTAATTTTTAAATATCTATAACCTAATTTTTGCATATTTTATTTAAAACATTACATTCAAACATGTTGTAGAAATAATAGAGCTTGTATCATTTACCATGGAAAAATAAGCAACTGCTGTCAACCCAACCCCAACACCCTTTAATTCTTGTGTTACAAAAGTAATGTCATGAAATCAAACTTCAATTAAAATGAAGATTGACAAAAAGTAGACACTAATCACACTAACCTTGGTCAAAAGAAAAGTTGCCCATGAAGCAAATGCAAAAAATATTAGGTGTAGTGAATAAACTAATTGTTTCAAAGGATATAGGAAAATTGAAAAATTCAGTATCTTGGTATAATAAGTAATCAACATGTAATTATAGTTTTGAGTAGGTATGACTTGACTTGATTATTTTATCTTAGATGACTTTAATTATTAGATCATTATAGATTAAATTACACAACTCGTTGATTTGAAGACTTTGTAGAGTAATTGCTTATAATAATATCTTGTATTTTATCTTTATTATTGATTTATATAATCTTAGTGTTTTTTATTGGTACATTTTTATAAAATAAAAAAGAATTATTTTTTTTAATATTATAAAGATCTACTATTGAATATGTGAAATAAAATAGAGAAGAATATTCATGATACTTAATATGAAAAATACATATAACAACTATACTCTATATAATAGATAAATGCTACTGATGCAGTCTATATGTTATGAGTTTTCATCAACATAACATAACAAAAAAATAATAATGTAATAAGCTAAAATAGAGGTGGCAAATAGGTCATACCAGGCCAACATGATCTATTTTTTTGAGGCTCAACTAGACCACAATGTGGTGTCGAGCACATCATGCTTTTTAGCATGGGACATGTCGTACTAGCCCGACAACAAACAAAGGTGTCTAGCACGGCTCGTTGTCCTAGGGCAGAATGGAACTCGTTAGATTGGTTTTGGCTCAGGTTAAAAATTAACATGTGGCTAACTCATGCTAGCTTGGGCTTTTTGACTGGATCTATTCTCTCACCTCTTGGCTACTTCCTATATCTATATATATTTATTTGAGAAAAAAAATAAAAATAATATTATAAAAAATTTATAATTTATTAATATTTAAACCACACTATATATGATTATCAATGTAAAAAAGTATATTAAATATATACAAGTCTAAAAATCTAAATATAAATGCTTATAAAAAATACAATAAAAAGATTATAAAATAAATATATGATAGGGTAGAGTTAGTGTTATAATATCACATGGTTTGGTTTGAATTATCACATCTATAAGTTTTGGTTTCATTATTTTTGTATATGTCTTTAGATTTTATCTTAAAGACTCATTCATGCTTTCTCCTAATTATTTAAGCATGATAAAGATTCAATAATATTTGATTATAACCTGGTCTTTCCATCTAAAATTATATTCATAATAAAAAACTTGATGCTATACTAGATATTGAGGAGTTAGTATATCATGTTCAAATATCATCTAATAAAGGAAAAAAGTGTTTTGTATAATTTTTACCTATTCAATTTATTAATTTTTTTTGTAATTATTAGATAAGATGAAATAGTAACTAATATTCAATATCTTGATAACTTATTTCATTTAGATGACTTTTTATCAATTGTCTTTAGCTAACTGAATGAAAAAATTAATCTTCAAATATGAATTGATCTCCATACTTAGATAATCACTAAAAATATCATATTTATTTTATAATATTTAAATAAATTATATAATTATTCTTAAATTTTATTTTAAAGTTCTTATAGTCAATTTATGAAAATTGATATAAATTTGATAATATTATTATTCTTTTGATCTTAATCCTATGATTATATAAGCAATTAAGTAGTAAAGAAATAAAATAAAAGATTAATATTTAAAATATTTTTTTTATTTTAATTGTCTTCAAAAATGAATATTCTTTATATTTGTTAAATATATTATTCATATTGCATATATACCCAAGTATAATATGAATTTGTAGATGAATTCATATTCATCATATTATAAAGATTATTATAAATTTAGAAAGTAAAATCTCATGTCTAGTATGAGTCATTGATTATTATTTTATTAATTTTTTTTCTTAACATAGTCAGATATTTTATAATGATAATTAACACATAATTATATAATTAGATATGTATGATTTCAATGATGCTTGATATCTAGTTGAAATTTCTTCTTTTTATGCCTATAAACTTACATAGTCTATTAACATTTAATTTTATTATATATTCTAATATTTTAATATATTTTGTATATGTTTTAATGTGAGGTTATTTTTTATGTTGTTTTATATATTAAATTTATTATATGATACATATCTCAAACGTGAAAAATCTCACACTACAAAAAATATCGATTTAGCTAGGGAATTGTCCCTAGCTAAATGTGATTTTTCTTGTAATGAATGTGCCTTTGTATGATCCTATATTATGTCATACTATTGTTGGGAGCTTAACATATCTTACTATTACTCATCTTGATATTGTTTATATTGTTCATGTAGTTGATTTTTTGCTTTTCTATAAGAAATAATTATCTATTTCTCTATCTTCAATTAAAGCAGAGTATTATGCTATGATATTTACTGCAATAAAATTATGTGTGGTTATGTTGTTATTTGCATATATGAGAGTATTGCTTTCTCACTCCATTATTATATATTGTGATTACAAGAGTGTTATTCAAATTATTCATAAATTAGTCATTAATGAATGAATCACGCACATTAAAATTGATTGTCATATTACACATTATCATCTCAAGTATGACACCATCACTTTATTTTTTTTTTGTTTTTTTCTTCCTTATAGCTTGTAGATTTCTTTATTAAGTTTGTTCAAATTTTCATTCTCATTTTCTAGTTGACAAACTATCAATGCTTTAATTGGTGCATCATGAGTTTGAGGGAATGTAAATAACTATATATATATATATAGTTATTTGTTAAATATGGACCTAGTATTGAAGAATTAGTCTTCTGGGTGGTTAATCTAATTAATATCTTGTATTTAAAGTTGAATTACTCCACTTGTATAGTATACATGAATAGATGATTATGTGTAATTAATAAAATCAAAAAATTAAATCATAAATTATTATGTTCAATTTTCAGTTTTTCACACAAATCATTATGTTGCTAGGTCGACACAGTTTTGCATGTTTTCCCTCTTAACTTTCCACTGAGTCCCCATCGGCAAAGTGCCAACACCAGTCGAAGTGTATAAATGGACATGCAACAGCTAATGATGATGGCAGCCACTTTTGGAGTGGTCCAGCAACCCGGGCCAAGGAGAGCCAGCCGAGGCAGGTGCAATCACACTGTCTCCCATAAATCCACTATATCATAATCAAATTATGACAACATGATATAAGTGATGATAGTTACAGCAAGGCTGATGCCGAAGATGAGGAATACCTTGGAAGCCTATTCAGTAAGGGAAGATCCCGCAAGAGACTGTCTGCTTCAATCTAAAGCCTCTAAAAAGGTTCATTCACTATCATATGATTTTCGCATGGGTTTTGCATGTATTTCAACAAAAAGGATCTACTGCTCTAAAATATTTAAGCTTTCATGTCTGAACAATGTAGCTATTAATGGAAAATTGCAGCAACTTTGTTTTTTGACCCGAAACACCTAACATAATTTGTTATATGGGACCTATGACTGTGACAGCTAGTTGTTTTATCAACTTCTACTTAATTATAAAAGGCCATTAAGTAATTCACTTTCTTTACTAGTTTGCAATTATCAATAGTATTCTTTGATTTGTTTTTTTATCCAACAACTGAAGCGATCACCAGTAGCAAATATAACTCATAAAAAGAATTTGACAAGTAATGGCATAATAGATGATCAGTTGGTGTATAACTTGGGTGCATCACCAAGAATTCCCAATCTGAGGCTAGAAGAGAAACTCATGGCTAGGTCTGAATGCTTGTTTTATATTGTCCTAAAATACACACACATAAAAAGTCATCCATGTGCAATATGTGTATATTCTAGCAAATATTGTGTGCTCAGGGATACATTTTAATTTTATAATATATATGATCTTTGCAATTTATAGAGTATGATAAATGTGCCAAGGATTCAAAATTTTCTGGCACATCAGATTTATACGAGCACATGTCTTCTAGAATGCATAATTATTTTAAAAGTTTGAAAAAAATCTTCATGTTTCAAATATTAATTATAAAAGTTTGAAGTATGGAGTTGTATGGAAGATCACAAAATAAATCAATATGATAAATAAAAAGGGACTGGTACACATATCAAATACATTACTATCAAATAAGTGTAATTTAAATGGTATCTTATATTTATTTGAATTTTTTTATTTTTTAGATTCACAGATAAATATAGATTATTTTAATGAGAAAAATTTGTCATAGATAAGATATGTAGTTGATATATGTACTTTGAGTTGATCCTTTCTTATATGTAATGATATTTTGATTGACTAAAATATTAGATTTATGTTTGATCTGATTTATTTAGCTAACTCTCACATATTAGAAAATCATATGTAAGATTAATTATCTGATTTTATAATATCAGATATAATTATTATAATAAGCATAATTAATAATTATTTAGATTTTTTTTAGATTCAGATAGATGCAGCTTATCATATACTGAAGGATGAGATGAAATTTTTAGGCCCTAGATATCTTTTAGGGATCAATGCTTTTACAATTATTCGAGCATTCATATTTAAGTTGAGATTTTATATATTTGAAAAATAATAAATAAATAATTATTTTGAGATTTAATATAGATACATAATTAAATCTGATGATATGATCATAAGTGAGATATTTTAGATTAATTATTTATTTGAAGAGATTGAATATTATTTTGTTTCTTTTATTTTTTATTATATAATTAGATAATGATATATAATATTAATTTTGATGTTTCAAGAGAAAATAAAGTATATAAATGATTATTTTTTTTTCAAAAAAATAAGATTTAAGATTATATTATGTGTATAATTTATGTTTATATTTTGTTATTTATTTTGATAAATAATTTTCTTAAGAATTTCTCAGGTAATTAATCTTAGGTGTATAATGATAAATAATATTATTAAGAAAATTTCATGATAATGATATATAATATTTATTTGATATTTTACTAGCAAATAAAATATATAGAAAATTAATTATTTTTTTTTCGAAAAAAAAGATCTAAAATGATATTATGTGTATATTTATGTTTATATAATAAAATTACAAGTGAATATCTTCACGAAAGACTTGAATAAATTTCAATTTATTTTTTTTTAAAAAATTGATATCATAAATATTTGTTCATCAATTTGAGGATGTTGCATTTTATTTATATTTATGTTATTTTATACTTTATATATGAGTTGTTAACATGTGAGTAGATACAATCCAAGTTGAGATTTTATATACTCATTGTACATATTTTATTATTTTTAAGTTATTTTTTTTTGCTTCGGCTTCATCAGCTCTTCATGCTGAGATTTTAGCATTAAGAGAAGGTATTATATTATGCAAAAAATTAAACATTAAAAACATAGATATTCAAATAGATTCAAAAATACTAGTTAACTTAATTAATAGAAAAGATTCAACATGGAGATACGATGAGGAAATAGAAGAAATACAGCAGGAATTAAAATCATTAGACTATAACATAAAACATATTTTTAGAGAAACAAATGCATTAGCTGACGGTTTAGCCAAAGAGGGTAAAAAGATAGGTGATCAAGAATTTAAGGAAGGTTTTTTAAAAAAATATAATGGTATAATAAATTTAGATAGTAAAGAAACTAATTACATTAGGAGGATTAGAGAAATCCATTGAAAGTTATTTTCACCTTTACTTTGCTTGCTTTTGTATTTCTAACCATTTTAGATAATGATACAGCTTGTTAAAGAATTTACCCGGCCTTGAGGGGAAATTCTCACTTAAACAGAATGGTTAAGAAGGTGATATGGTAATAAAATTACTCTATAAAATGGGATAGAATAGAGACAGGAATATAAATGTTAGGAATGTAGGCTATCTTTTTTGCAGAAATAAGAAAGAGAACAGAGCAAAGCTGGACAATATGGTTATGCTTTTTGGTTTAGCTGTTTATGTCATGGGGGTATATATATTTCGGTTTTGCTTGATTGGTCTGGAAGTCTGTGTTATAAAGGGTTTTTTATGCCTGTTTTAAGAATTAAATGAGTCTAAGGTGGTATGTGTTAGTCGGTGTTAAAGTCTATGTTATAGTGGGCTTTTTATGTGATGTTTGTATTATGTATGTAAGTCTACAAGTTAGTAAAAAAGTCTGTCTCAAAGTGACATGGAAGAAGAACAAAGGATACACGGCTGGATTCAACGGTATGCTGTAATAGCACATCAAGATCAAGTCCAGCAATAGATAAAGATACAAAAGCAAAGAGAATACAGGAACAATGGAAAAGACACCATAAACGATAAGAAGGGAAACCTCTTGAACTATGATGTTTTAAAACATAAGGGAAAGGGGGAATTGGGTGCAATAACATAAATAATTTCTGGTTGTATGCAGGAAATTCCAAGTTGCCACAAGATTGAAACAAATACGATACTGAAGATAGAAATATGGAAAGAAGATTGTGCATTCAAGGATATCTCTCACGTTCCACACAAATGAAAAGAAGGATAAAAGAGGTTATAGTCAAGAAAATGAAAGATCTATCTAAAAGTAGAGTAGAAATTGAATTACACTTTAAAATAGAAATCAGATTTAGTAATCTAATAGAAGCAAGAAGATAGGTCTTAAAGTAGGATAACCCTTGGGAAATGGGATGTATATGCTTTTCTATTTTTTCTTAGCAGTGCAGGGCTTCACTTACAAAGGAAAAAAAATCAGAATGGAGGATACGGGTAGCAAAATTTTCTGCTCCTTTATGTTTCATTTTATGAAAGTATGCTATTGGTTATACGTTCATTAGAGTATTAGGAGGTGGGTGTATAGAATAGGATATGCTGTACTCTAAGCTGGAAATTCCAGAAAAAGCTCACCTTGGCTCAAAGATCCTTAAAGATCAATCCATCATCTCAATGTGCTCAAAAGGATTTGAATTACAAAAGGCTTAAATAGATAAAGTGGAGCAATTAGATATTGGAAATCAGCAGCAAAATAAAGGTATATATGAGAAAAATTCTATGTTGGAATGTACCTTTGGTTGTAGGTATTAGAGAGGAATATAAAGCTAAACAAGGAGGAGCAGATAAGGGACATCAAACCTTCCAAAACTAAGAGTTAGAGAACATAAAGAGCATCAAAGAGGCAATGTGGGGCAAATGCAAAATACATGTCTGTATGGAGTTGAGCAATTACATAAAAGCAACTTCAAGATTGTAACATAGAGACACCGGCGCAATAAGTGCCCTCGTATAAAGAATTCATAGATCATAATTTACTTTCTATTTTCAAGTCAGCTAGGAATTGGTTAAGGGTGTAAGAGGGCTAAAGGGTAGTTTTCTAGTTTGTAAAAATGATATTCCTCCGCCAAAAGAGAGGGTAATTAATAAATAAACACTTTTTAAAAAAAAGTTATTTTTTGCTAATTCATATAATTTTGAGTATAACATCCTATCCTCAAAGAGGTTGTCTTGTAAGTATTGATCAAGAGACCATTTAAATACTAATATTGGTTTTTATAATAACTTTGAAGTTAAACTTGTTTATGAGAGAATAATATTAAGATGATTTATCACTAAAAAAATTTGTGTATTACATAGTCTCTTCAAACACAGTCTCTACAAAGTTATTGGGTAAATTTGTTGAGATATTTATCTCTTTTATATATCTTGTTAAAGCAAGAGTCTTATGTACTTGGGTGTGAATGTGATCTCCATATCTATCTTTTCATATCTTAATATTTGGAAGCATTTAAAATATGAAGGCTATCTAAGAAAATAAATTGTACTAGTATATTATCTTGATAATCTTACCTCAAAGAATTGAAGAGATCGTGCATAATAAATCTTGAATTCGAGACTTACTATTATTAGAATTTGGACAAAATTTTGTCATCGCATAAAGATATGATATCTTATTAGATAGAAAATTATATCTAATTTAACATTTGAATAAGTCATGAAGTTGAAGATCAAATGGTAGAACATAGTAATCCATTATTTGAATTCCACAAGAATTTGAAAATTGTATTTTAAAATATATCAATTATAATTGGTAGTTACTTATAAATTACTATAAACTATTAAGAAATTTCTCATTTATAGAGATTTTCTGATAAATGTATAAAATAAATGTTTTAAATCTTAATGTCTAAGTATATTCCATGCTAATTCATAAGATTTTTAAATCTAAAATAAGATTATTAATCCTATTTTGTTTTAATATCATCAAATCATATCCCCCTTCAAGTATTAATCTTTTCATTCAACAACATCTTTCAAATGATATCAATTCTCACCTGCTTTATACACTACAAACTCTTCACAAGGAAGCATCTTCAGATAATTTGAATGCTTGAGTGGATCTATTGATACAGGTGAAAGTATTTTTTTTTGGTTTTTTATTGTATCCCTTCTTGGTGTTTTGCTTCAAAATGAACACCTTACTATGTAGGAACTTGTTGCTAAATTCAAATCGATACTAAAAATGTAGGAGAACATGAATGCTTTTGGTAATATTTTGCGCAAAATTTCATGAATTCAGAAGACCAACGGATCAAACTATGTTGCCATTGGGACCAAGTAATGTGCACTAACAAGTACGAACTATGAAACCTTTTTTTAAAGAAGTTACTTGTTTTTGAATTACTACATTTTTATCATTTAAAAAAACATAATCAATTGCCTATGTAATACTTGTGCATCTTCAAATTAATAAGAATCTTAATGTTTTTTAAGTTGATAATCGGTTTGTGTATCAATTGTTGTGTCTACTCAATTGTTGGCATCATCTCATTTTGCTAAGTTTGAGTTTTTGAATTCTTATGATTACAGGGCACATTAATCAAATATTCAGAATCACTCAAAGGCCAATGTACAGTTTAAGAAATCATCTTTTAATGCACCATAAATTTTAGTCAGAATTCATTTAGTAGTATTTTTCTATTCTAAGATTATTGCTTTATTTGAAAATCAGCATTATCTCGGCAAGAAAGACATTAACTCTCGTGAGTTGGCAATTGCAAATCTACTCTCTAAAACTCATTACAAGTACCGGGCATAAGTGATGGAAGGTTATATTTTCAAATCCCTTGTGCATTTGCGAATCCACTTTTATTATTATTAAAATGTTTGAATTGCTTTGCACTTGCATTAAAACATGTGGCAGGTTGATATTTTAATGAAGGTATTAATATAAATCTCAACAATTTTTTAAAAATTTGATATCATGAGTATTTGTTCATCAATTTCTAGTGGATATTATATTTTGTTATTTATTTTGATAAATAATTTATTAAGAATTTCTCAGGTGATTAATCTTAGGTGAATAATGATAAATAATATTATTAAGAATTTTCATGATAATTATAGATAATATTTATTTTGATATTTTACTAGCAAATAAAATAAATAAAAAATTAATTATTTTTTTTTTCGAAAAAAAAAGATCTAAAATGATATTATGTGTATTTTTTTTTCTAAACCCTTTCTACATGATTAAACGAAATGATATTATGTGTATATTTTATGTTTATATAATAAAATTACAAGTGAATATCTTCACGAAAGACTTGAATAAATTTCAATTTATTTTTTTTAAAAAATTGATATCATAAATATTTGTTCATCAATTTGAGGATGTTGCATTTTATTTATATTTATGTTATTTTATACTTTATATATGAGTTGTTAACATGTGAGTAGATACAATCCAAGTTGAGATTTTATATACTCATTGTACATATTTTATTATTTTTAAGTTATTTTTTTTTGCTTCGGCTTCATCAGCTCTTCATGCTGAGATTTTAGCATTAAGAGAAGGTATTATTATGCAAAAAATTAAACATTAAAAACATAGATATTCAAATAGATTCAAAAATACTAGTTAACTTAATTAATAGAAAAGATTCAACATGGAGATACGATGAGGAAATAGAAGAAATACAGCAGGAATTAAAATCATTAGACTATAACATAAAACATATTTTTAGAGAAACAAATGCATTAGCTGACGGTTTAGCCAAAGAGGGTAAAAAGATAGGTGATCAAGAATTTAAGGAAGGTTTTTTACCGAAAAAATATAATGGTATAATAAATTTAGATAGTAAAGAAACTAATTACATTAGGAGGATTAGAGAAATCCATTGAAAGTTATTTTCACCTTTACTTTGCTTGCTTTTGTATTTCTAACCATTTTAGATAATGATACAGCTTGTTAAAGAATTTACCCGGCCTTGAGGGGAAATTCTCACTTAAACAGAATGGTTAAGAAGGTGATATGGTAATAAAATTACTCTATAAAATGGGATAGAATAGAGACAGGAATATAAATGTTAGGAATGTAGGCTATCTTTTTTGCAGAAATAAGAAAGAGAACAGAGCAAAGCTGGACAATATGGTTATGCTTTTTGGTTTAGCTGTTTATGTCATGGGGGTATATATATTTCGGTTTTGCTTGATTGGTCTGGAAGTCTGTGTTATAAAGGGTTTTTTATGCCTGTTTTAAGAATTAAATGAGTCTAAGGTGGTCTGTGTTAGTCGGTGTTAAAGTCTATGTTATAGTGGGCTTTTTATGTGATGTTTGTATTATGTATGTAAGTCTACAAGTTAGTAAAAAAGTCTGTCTCAAAGTGACATGGAAGAAGAACAAAGGATACACGGCTGGATTCAACGGTATGCTGTAATAGCACATCAAGATCAAGTCCAGCAATAGATAAAGATACAAAAGCAAAGAGAATACAGGAACAATGGAAAAGACACCATAAACGATAAGAGGGAAACCTCTTGAACTATGATGTTTTAAAACATAAGGGAAAGGGGGGAATTGGGTGCAATAACATAAATAATTTCTGGTTGTATGCAGGAAATTCCAAGTTGCCACAAGATTGAAACAAATACGATACTGAAGATAGAAATATGGAAAGAAGATTGTGCATTCAAGGATATCTCTCACGTTCCACACAAATGAAAAGAAGGATAAAAGAGGTTATAGTCAAGAAAATGAAAAGATCTATCTAAAAGTAGAGTAGAAATTGAATTACACTTTAAAATAGAAATCAGATTTAGTAATCTAATAGAAGCAAGAAGATAGGTCTTAAAGTAGGATAACCCTTGGGAAACATGGGATGTATATGCTTTTCTATTTTTTCTTAGCAGTGCAGGGCTTCACTTACAAAGGAAAAAAATCAGAATGGAGGATACGGGTAGCAAAATTTTCTGCTCCTTTATGTTTCATTTTATGAAAGTATGCTATTGGTTATACGTTCATTAGAGTATTAGGAGGTGGTGTATAGAATAGGATATGCTGTACTCTAAGCTGGAAATTCCAGAAAAAGCTCACCTTGGCTCAAAGATCCTTAAAGATCAATCCATCATCTCAATGTGCTCAAAAGGATTTGAATTACAAAAGGCTTAAATAGATAAAGTGGAGCAATTAGATATTGGAAATCAGCAGCAAAATAAAGGTATATATGAGAAAAATTCTATGTTGGAATGTACCTTTGGTTGTAGGTATTAGAGAGGAATATAAAGCTAAACAAGGAGGAGCAGATAAGGGACATCAAACCTTCCAAAACTAAGAGTTAGAGAACATAAAGAGCATCAAAGAGGCAATGTGGGGCAAATGCAAAATACATGTCTGTATGGAGTTGAGCAATTACATAAAAGCAACTTCAAGATTGTAACATAGAGACACCGGCGCAATAAGTGCCCTCGTATAAAGAATTCATAGATCATAATTTACTTTCTATTTCAAGTCAGCTAGGAATTGGTTAAGGGTGTAAGAGGGCTAAAGGGTAGTTTTCTAGTTTGTAAAAATGATATTCCTCCGCCAAAAGAGAGGGTAATTAATAAATAAACACTTTTTAAAAAAAAGTTATTTTTTGCTAATTCATATAATTTTGAGTATAACATCCTATCC
The DNA here is from genome assembly GCA_029783825.1 of Sapria himalayana. Classification (NCBI taxonomy): domain Eukaryota; kingdom Viridiplantae; phylum Streptophyta; class Magnoliopsida; order Malpighiales; family Rafflesiaceae; genus Sapria; species Sapria himalayana. Next base: position 67,374 of record JAREIK010001005.1, on the reverse strand, counting down.
TCAAAGAGGTTGTCTTGTAAGTATTGATCAAGAGACCATTTAAATACTAATATTGGTTTTTATAATAACTTTGAAGTTAAACTTGTTTATGAGAGAATAATATATTAAGATGATTTATCACTAAAAAAATTTGTGTATTACATAGTCTCTTCAAACACAGTCTCTACAAAGTTATTGGGTAAATTTGTTGAGATATTTATCTCTTTTTATATATCTTGTTAAAGCAAGAGTCTTATGTACTTGGGTGTGAATGTGATCTCCATATCTATCTTTTCATATCTTAATATTTGGAAGCATTTAAAATATGAAGGCTATCTAAGAAAATAAATTGTACTAGTATATTATCTTGATAATCTTACCTCAAAGA
>JAREIK010001005.1:0-62507 GCA_029783825.1 Sapria himalayana | reverse complement strand
ATTTATCTATCTATATATATCTATCTCTTTTTATTCAATCAGTTATGAGTTAATTTTCTATTTATCTATCTAATAATTAACAAGAAATTAGTCTTTATATCTATCTATCTATCTATCTAACTATCTATCTGCCTATTGATTTTTGTTTATCTGTTATTTTATTTGTCTATTAATTAGTGATTATCTATCTATATGTCTATCAATTTACTATCTTTTATCAATTTATCTAGCTATCTATCTATTTATCTATCTGTCTATCTATCTATTTGTATATCTTTTTAGCTATCGATATATCTATCTCTAAATCAATATCTATCTATCAATCACTAAATTGGCTATATCTATTTGTCTAATTATCTATCTATTAATTTGTATAGAAGTTGAATCTGATTTCTTAAATGTCAATGATCTCGACATCATGTTCCATTTGTGAAAAGGCACATTGTTGTTGGATGAGAGGGTCATGAATGGAGCAACATTTAACACTATGAGGAGACTCATTGACTAAACTATATAAAACTAGAAACATATCTCAACAAAAAAAAATCATAATCAAGCATTATTTTTTTAATTCGTGATAACTTCTAGGTTAACGCATAATTCTAAAATGTCTTATTTCTTTTATCAAAAAATTGTAGCTGCTAATTTTTGTTTGGAGTATTATGTATTTCTTATAGATGATTCTACTTTAAGAATACATCACAGAAACTTAGTGCAATTCATTGGATAGTGTCAGAGGGTAGCAATATGCTTGGTTTATGAGTTCGTGCACAATAGAACAGTGAAAGAGCCTATTATAGTAGTAACTAAATCTATAAAGTTCAATCGATACCAACTGAGGCACTCATTACTGCATGTAATGTGTGATAGGCTAGTTCGCCAATAGATAATGTAACAGTTGGGATCAAGTGGCTCGAGATTGTAGATGAACTGCAAAGGTGTTTTTTTAAAGTTTTATTAGCTTTGATTTATTTTGCAAGCATAGTGTTAGTATTAGCATGGTCTAGGGGTAATGATGCCATGAGATGTAATTCCTTAGATGCGGCCAAGGTGCATAACTGCCTGGAAGTGCATAGTGTGCGCATGGTGCAGTGAAACGTGCATGTGTGTTGATGTATTGGACATGAACCTGTGCATGTTTGAGTCGCATGGTGTAGTGGTGCAACATGTGGGTTGGTTTGTTTGGGTTCTTTTTTTATATGTATCAAAGAGAGTGATTTTCCATGTGAATCAAGTGAGTAAAAACTATAGTGTTATGAAAGTGGCTAATACTTGGTCCATAACTATTTGACTACTAGTAAATGTTGAAAGTTGAGTATGTAAAAAAAATATAATAATTAATTTATATATAGCTAGCACAATTTTTTTATTTAAATTTTATTATAGAACTCATGGAGAAATGTATGAAGCTATTTCACACTAGTTGAGGGTTCTATGGATCTTCAGATAACTCTTTAGAAGGATGAAATGTAATTGAAAAAATGAATGATGAGATGAAAGAAATAATAAATGCAATGCAACAGCATGACCTCATTGGAGTTATAGTTAGCATACGTGACGAGATAAATAGCACACTGAGTTTTAGCATAGTATCCATGCAAGAAAGCCAAGCAAAAAAAGACACAAGCTAATGATGACGATATGAATTTAGTTTTAAATGATTATCCTATGTTATGTTTTTGTTTTAACTATGTAATTATTGTAAAGATAATTTATTAATAGCTTTTACTTTATTAATTATTTAATGGTTTATAGTATAGTTTTTTTTCAATTTAATAAAAAAACTTAAAATGTAATCAAATTTTTTGTAAAAAAATAAATTTGTTAAAAAAGTTTTGGAATAAAAATAGCTACGAATTTCAACTCGCTAATTTGCTAGAAAATTTTCTGATATATTCCATCTAAAAAATAAATTACTATTTCTTAATTATGATCAAAATTAAGAAAGGTAAAAATATAATAGCTAGGGAAATTCTGTGTATCAAAAATGTGCTAGAAAATTTTTTTTCATCAATATTTTGTGACGAGCACTTTAGCTTGGGATAATTTCTATTGTAAATCCATTATAATTCTATTTTAGTGATAGAATAAGCATAAATAGTAGGGAACGTTTCCTAGTTACTTAAGCTTTGGTAGTGATAGACAAATAGACATATAAACAAATAGACACGATAGATAGACAAATATTATATAAAAAATATACAGACCAACAGATAGATAGATAGACTGAAAGGAACACATTCAAAAATGCAAACAATAGGAAGGCATGGAGACAGACATATAGAAATAATAAGCAGACAATAATAAATAAAATAGACAAATAGATACTGGAAAAATAGATAGAAAGGTTTCGAAGATAGATTTATAGATAGATTTATAGATTGATAGATTGATAGATTAATAGACGTATAGATAGATAGATATGTGGTAGACCTATAGATAGACAAAATGCTAGATAGAATGATAAATAGATAAAATGAGAGATTGATAGACAGATTGATAGACAAATTGATTGATTGATAATTGATAGACAGATAGACAGACAGAAGATAGACGGAACGAGATAGACAAATAGATAGACAAATAGTTAGATTGACAATAGATAGGATAGATAGATAAATATATAGATTGAAGTATATAGATAATAGATTGATAGATAATAGATAGATTGATTGATTATTTAGTAGATAGATAGACAGATAAATCAGATAGATAGAAATAATAGAATAGATAAACAGATAGATAGATAGATAGACAGATAGACAAATAGATTGATAGAAAGATTGACAGATAGATAGATCATTAATAAATAATAGATAGACAAATAGATAGATAGATAAATAGACCAACATTAAAAGATGATAGATAGAGAGACAGATAGATAGAGACAAAAGGACTGATAGACCAGAAAGACAGACACAAAGAGAGATAGATAAATAGATAGATTGATGATTGATGATTGATAGATAATGGATAGAAAAATAGAAAAATAGATAAATAGGATAGAAAGAAAAATTGATAGCAGATTGATATACCAGATTAGAATAGACATATGGATAAAAATTTTGATATATAGATTTATAGACAAGTTGCGAGACATCAAAATTTAGAGAGAAAACTTGAAGAGCCAAAGGGATATACAAATTTATAGAGAAATTGAGTAGACAAATTGATAACAGATAGATTGATTAATAGCCTAAAAAAATTGATAGATTATTAATAAATTGATAAACATATTCTTAGATGAATAAATAGACAATTGATAGAACTATAGATAGACAATAGATAGACCAAATATAGATATATAGATTTATTGATAGATAGACAATAGATCGATAGATTATTAGATAATTATTAGGTAAGATTAAAATCATATAGATGACAGATAGACAAGCAGGCCAGGAAGATAGACAGACAACATCGATAGATAGATAGATAGATAGAAAGATAGTCAGATAGATAAATAGACTGATAGCTAGATAGATAGATAGATAGAATAAAAATAGACAAAAAGAAAGATAGATATATAGACATATATATATATATATATATATATATATATATATACATATAGATAGACTGATAGATAAACATATAGAAATACAAATAGATAGATAGATAGTTAGATAGATAGATAGTTAGTTAGATAGATAGATAGATCGATAGTATGATATATAGATAGATAGATAGAAAAATATATAGATAGATAAATAGATAAGCATATTGATATACAGACAGATAGATAGACAGAAAAATAGATAGATAGAAAGATAGATAGAGAGATAGATGGATATGCACATAGATAGATAGATAGATAGACAATTAGATAGACAAATAGACAGATGGTTAGTTAGATAGACATATAGTTAGATAGATAGATAGACAGATAGATAGATAGACAGTTATATAGAAAGATAGATAGACATGTAGATAGATAGATATGTAGATAGATAGATAGATATATAGACATATAGATAGATAGATAGATTAGCAAGTAGATAGACACATAGATAGATAGATAGATAGACAATTAGATAGACAAATAGACAGATGGTTAGTTAGATAGACATATAGTTAGATATATAGATAGACAGATAGATAGATAGACAGTTATATAGAAAGATAGATAGACATGTAGATAGATAGATATGTAGATAGATAGATAGATATATAGACATATAGATAGATAGATAGATTAGCAAGTAGATAGACACATAGATAGATAGATAGATAGATAGACAGACAAAGACAAAAAAAAGATAGACTAATAGATAGATAGATAGAAATTGATGGATAAATAGATAGATAGATAGATAGACACACAGATAGATAGTTAGATAGATAGATAGATAGATACACAGGTCAATATATAGATAGATAGATTGATTGATTGATAGTCAGATTGCTAGACAGATTGATCGAAAGATTGATAGATATATTAATACACAAATGGATAGACAGAATGATAAACATATTGAAAGACTAATTATTAGACATATTGAGAGACAAATAGATAGATAGATAGAAGACAGATAGATTGATAAATAGATAGATAGATAGATTAATAAATAGATAGATTGATAGATACATACATACATATATAGTCAGATAGATAGAAAGATAGGTGGATTATTAAATAGATAAATAGACAGATAGATAGACATATAGACATATAGATATATAGATATATAGATAGATTGATAGATATACAGATAGATTGATAGAAAGAAAGATATATATATATATATAAATTGATAGAAAGAAAGATAGAAGATAGTAAAATTGATAGAAAAATAGATAGATTGATACTTAAACAAATAGATAGATTGATAGATAGACAGATAGATTGACAAACAGACAGATAGATGGATATATAGACACATAGATAGACAAATATATCGGTAGATAAATAGATAGAAAGACAGATAGACATATAGATAGATAGATAGACAGATAGATCACTATATGAAAATATCAGTTTAGCTCGGGAAATTTAGCTAGAAAAAATCCCTAGCTAAATAGCGAGGGATTAGCTTGGACATTACAAGAGATTTTTGATTTTATATTGAATTAAAAATTAGCGATGTATTAGTGACGAATTAGTGATGGATTCTCTATACAAATTTTCGATTTAAAACTTTTCGTCACTAACATTATCATAGATTTCCATGTAAAGAAAAGTGGAAACTTAGCAACGGATTTAGTGATGGTGTATCCCTAGCTAATTAAACCGAGAAAAATTTCATCACAAAATAAATATCTGAATTTTTTTTTACTATTTTATATTTAATTGCAAGCATTTATTTATTAAATTCTATTTTTCACAAAATATATGCATTTAGTTAGGGATTTTTCCCTAGCTATTTGGGCACAAGATATTTTTCATTATTAATCTTTAATGATTTAAATTTTTTTTAATAATTTATTTATTTTAATATTTTATTTTATTTTGTATAATAAAGGTGCATATATCATTATCTATAAATGACCAATCCATTGAAAATATATTCTCCTCGTATAATTATAAAAATAGGTTATTATAAATAAATAATTTCAAAAATATATAAATACAAAAAAAATTATATTAATAAAAATAATAATAACTATTTTAATGATTATAAAATTTGTAAAAAATTATACTAAAATTTTTCTAAAATTTTTATTTATGAAATTTAAAATTTTGTATTAAAAAACATTAAATAATAATTAATTCTATAATTATAATAATTTTTAAGATATTTTAAAAAATAAATGAACATACATTAAAATTTCTACTAATAAAAAGCTAAAATAATTTATTATATAATTAAATAAAGAATATTTACAAAAATATCTAAAGTAACGAATAAACTAGTAAATATTAATATTATTTTACGTTAAAAAATATAGTTTATTGATTATAGAAAACTTTTTAAAAAATAATTACGAAAAAATTTGAAAATTTTAAGTATACAAATAATTTAAAATTTTCATTAACTTTAAAAGAAAATAGATTGATATTTAAAGATAAATACATAGATCCTTACACCTACTAAAATTAATAAGAATTAAATAATTTAGCAAGATTTTTATTATTAGCTTTTAATATTTCTTCTTTATTAAAATAATAAATATAACTTTTGTTTAATAATCTTCTCACTTTAAGTAATTTTTAGAATTTTATAATTATAAATTTTATCAAATAATATGAAATTTTAAGTCTTTAACATTATTTCATATTATCTTCATAAAAATTAATATGAATTCTAAAAAATTTAAGCATATAAAATTTTTAAGTTGACATCATTGGGAAAGGATACAATTGGTTTCAATAATCTAAGCATATAAAATGCAATTTTTTTCATTTTTGCACCATAATACTATTTTTTGTCCATAATATTAATTATCTTGAATTTTGCATGGTATAAGTTAACAAAAATTACCCAATTGGTTTCCATCATAAGAAATTGGGGTGTGGTTGCCGTGTTTTTTGATATTTTCACCAATACCAGAGAGATGTCATTGCTCCTCACTTTATCTATGTGATGCCTATTCAATACTGTGGCAGCACGCCTTTCCATCATCATTTGTATTGGTATCATCGCATTCATCTTTTCTATCCTTTGTTTTTCTGCTTTCATTTATCATGCCTCGGTCAACCATTAAATATTTCAGGATCAAAACTGTAAAATATTGTCATCGACTTACTATAAAAGTTTCTTTGATGCTCTGATTTAACGTGGAAACCTATGGATGAGTCAGACAAGAAAAATGATGCTTCATTGAGTTCGAAAGTTTTTTACGGTACACTCTAAAATTTTCTGAAGGATGTCTGTAGTTTTGATGTTTTGAAGCAGAGGATGGAAGCTCATTTAGATTTTGTCGACTACAATTAGGTTTTCAATGTCATGGGCAGTGTTGTTAAGGTCAGAATCTAACCATAACTTTCTCTTTCCATCGACATTCATTCTTGTTTATAAACTGAAGAGAAGTGCTACATTACAGCTTTCATTTCCAAGCAGTGGAGTAAATTTTATTATTTGCTTCATAGAATATTGGTGGAGAGAGGTTAATGATGAAGTCACACTACCCTATTATAACAGATGTTGGACTGAAAGGAAAGCCATGCTAGTTCTTAAAAGTTACACTACCCTATTTTATTATCTACATTATAACCCAGCTTGGCTTAGAATCGGTCTGTACATGATTTTTGGTACCGACTCCTTGCTACCAAATGGAGAATCCAATTCAGATCAAAAAATTTCTTTCTTGAAAATGGTAATCACAAAATATTTCTTCTTTCATGATTCACTTGCCAAAGCATATGCATATAACAAGACAGTTGAAAGATTGTAACGACCGGGTTACTATGAACAACTAGGCAACATCATATTAAAGAGGCTTTTGCTGCTAGTCCTTGTACTCGACAGAGGTAAAACCCAAAGTTTCCTACCTTTGAACTATGGTATCGATGGACAAGACAGAGGTTCTCCTCCTTTTTTATGGCCCAATCTAGCATCAATCTAGGCGTCAAGTCATTAATGGTACAATAGGAATGATCTGTTGAAGAAAATGCATTTTTTCATGGCATCTATTTGCTAATGACTGACATTCTTTCTTCAATGTTGTGCTTATATTTTCTATCATCAGATGTAATGCATGGAGAATGTAATCTTCTTTCACATTTAGTGGCAATTGGGTGCAAACTAGCATTTGAGCAGGTATACAATCCATTTGTAACAAGCTTTTGGTACCTACTACATTATAATTCATGCAACCTATTTAGATTATCTATCAACTAATATTTTTGGCTAATTGCTTAAGAAATGGTAGGGATTTCTTGTTGAATATGACTTCAAAATAGAAGATTTATTTGGTGAACTTCATGATGGGGTGTGATTTTGTCGTGCAATGCAGCTCATAACTAATAATCCATCTATTCGCTTGGTTTGTTCTTTCATCCACTCTTGTTACCCTGGGTAGAAAATAAACTTAAAGTCACATCCATGAGTCAATTGTGTTGTAGAAAATTGTGGCTCCATCAGAATTCAAGAAAAAATTGGCTAATTGTAGTGTTGCCTTGCAATATTTAAAGCAATCTAGTGCACAATTGTGTGATGAAAAAGGAATCACAAATGTAGAAGATGACATAGTTGGTGGGGATAAAGATGACTATTTCATACTCTGTAATATATTTGTTCACTTGCAAGTTTGTTTACCTGAACCTGAAACACTTTATTTCTGTTATAGAAAGTTTGCTTTCTTTAATGCACAGTTCATGTAGACTATTTCTATCAGAGGATCAAAAATGTTGAAAAGAGTGGTTGATTTTCATTTTATCACATGTTCAATGAATTCACATTACTTTTCTGGAAATATTCGATTATTATACAAATAGTGGAATATGTAACTTTGAATGTTGTTCCGATGCTTTGAAGGTTGGATGGTGAATGAAATTGATGGTTTTGGAAATCAAAATTTGGTTAACATCAATTTTATTATTTATATGGGTATAGAAGATAGTCAATTGTGCTAGTTTTTTCATCTTTAATCAAAGCATGTATCATCTTTTATAGAGCGGAAAAATATTTACTATATTAGTGAAATATACTACCATAAATAACAAACTAGGTTTTTTTGTTGGTGGTGTTTTTGTTGTTCCTCATGCCTAATCAAGGATATTATGAGATGGGTCCAAAGAAAACATGGGAGTTGAAAAGATATGCCATTGTTTTTGATGCCAAAAGCTTGGGGAGTAGAGTGCATGTGTTCTGTTTTGATCATAACATGGATCTCAGTCCTATAGGCAATAGTCTTGAACTATTTGTCCAGGTAATTTGTCATTCTCATCTTTGATTCTATTTATGTATACTATTGTTAAATTATTTTTGTTTTACATCTCTCCTCCATGCCTTTTTAAACTGCTACCTAACTTTGTTTAGTATTTCTGTTGAAACTAAACCACTCTGAATTGTTCAAGACAATGTGTAACAAGAACATATCAATTGGTTCATTTATGATATCTATCATACTATTTTAATGTCAGCTCCTAATTTTTCTCTCAATTCTTGTTATAGATTAAGATGGGGTTGAGTGCATATGCCAAGGATTCACATGTTGTTGCAAATTTACTTGTTTCTCTTCTTTATAAAGCTGTAGGTGTTGTGGCCTTGGAACCGCGACCGAAGAACCCAGTCAGAGTTAGGGAGGGTAAATTCTGCTTTTTTCTTTGGATGTCATTTATTTGATTTTGTTATTTACTATGTTATGCATTTTGATTTTCATGTAGGTTACTATATGATTGAGAGCTCTAGAAGGTGATACATCTAGCACCATTTTGCAAGAAGTAAGCATTCATTTTTGTTTTGTTTATTTCTTACTGGAGTGTATATTTTCTTTCTGTCAATATTTGCTTATTTGATCCCTTTGATCAAGTTTAGAGATCTCTTGAGAGAGATAAGCAGGCTAAAGTATGAGATACATGGTGTCACAATTATGGATGGTTCTCAAGAATGTTATTATCAATGGGCATATCCATTAAGTACTTAAACTCTTATTAAATTGTTATTTATAAGGATATGCCAATATGATAAGATAATTCTATTGTGCTCTGGATGAAAATGTAGCTTAGTGTCTTTTGAAGGCCAAAGGAACAAGGCCACATAATTGAACATGGTAATACACAAAACTCATTGGGTGAGATTCTGCCTAAAGCATTTATATCGGCAATATTAATAAAAGTAGTGTACCACCTCATGGGTGTGAATTGACTTAAAAGTTTAATGGAACTTCTTTTCCTGGCGTTCTTTTGAGGGACAAAAACTGGGTGCCATGTCATCAAAATATTTGAATTTTTAACCTGCTAAGGTAAGACTGTCATTAGAGGTGGAAAATATGTTGAGCGGCCTAGCTTCACGGCCATTTTTCATGGGCTATGCCGATCCTAGAGGGAAGCCCCCTGTGCCGCAATATCATGCAACACGACATTATCCAAATCACCAACCCGCCTTGGTCAAATTTGTCATGGTAGACAAATCATGTTCAGGTCATTCTCGAGTGCTATCGATCAGGTTGAAACTATCAACCTGATCTCACGTGCCAAGTTTGTTTTAAAACTACTAATGCTATGGGTTAGGTCGAGCTGGACTCCCAATTCAAGCTCGACATGCGATCTCATGCATTATATTCTTTTTTATAAATGATGAGTGTCTAATCGTGCCAGATGGATGGATCATCTGGGATTGTTGGCATGTCACAACCTATTGTCATTTTAGATTATTAATTAATGAATTAAATTTCGACACAATGGCTATTCTAGCCATTACTTAATCATCGACAATCAGTTGTTTAGATTCTATCAATTCCAAATCCAACATTATAAAATTAATTTTAAAAATTCAATTATTTTTATAAGTAGATAAAAAATTTATATTTTTTCTTTATATTCTATTTTTCTTTGTATGATTATCTAGGATTTTCAAAATCGAAAGCTAAAATAAAATTTATCTTTTTATTTTTTTATTATATTTTTTATTTTTACTATTTTATTTTTATAATATTACATATTTTAAAGTATGTAAATTATAATTTTATATAAATTTCAAATATATTAGTGATGTTGTCCAATGAACAATGAAATAATGAAAATGTTGTGATGAAGATTTAATTTTGTAAGGAACTTTATATGTATTTTTTTATTTTACTTTGATATAAGATAGTATAATGAAACACTAAGATATTTTTCTTCTACTATATATACATGTTTATTCCTTCTAATAAAATGGATCATGGTAAATTTAATAAAATTGAAATTAATATTTTAGATAATTTTAATTTAGATAATAATAACCAAACTCAATGGTTCGTTTCTAATTTGAATCTTTAGTATCCCTATGTACAAAAATAATTTTAGGTTTAATAAATGAATTTTTGTAGTACGACTTATTTTAATATAATTAAAAATAAAAATATTAGAGGATTCTAAGAAAATAATGCTGAATGTAGATAAACCCAAAATTTATATAAATATTTCAAAAATAAATATATTAGAAGTAGTAGGCATGAGTAATATTTTAAAGAAGCTCTGGAAGTGATGAAGCTTGTTCTCCTTACTGATTAAAGTTTAAAAAAAAGTTAAGTCTCTTGTAATTTGAATAGAAATTGTGTGGTTGAATCAGGCAGGGCCACCAGATAAGTTAGTGCTAGAATAATCTTGTATGCTTGTTTTGTTTAAGTTTTCATAGGGGTGGATATTACTACATTAGAGTTTTATGAGCTGGATAAGATGCTTTACGACCTCAAATACAAGAAAGAGGTGAGTAGTTGAATTCTCTGTGAGCTTGTAACAGGTTCGGCACAACATTAAGTTGTGAAAGTTTTAGTTTTTTTTTTTATTTTTTTTTGTTTTTTTTTGTTTTTAATTTGATTTGGTTGCTTGGATTGGGCATAGACTTTTGATTCTTGTTTAGAGAAGATGCTAGGAGCTGCTCTCAAGGACTTGTACAAGATGCTCGTGAATGAGCATCCTGTAGCCTCAATCTCCGATTACAATCGTATATATGTATATATATAATGTAGTATTTATATGTAACTAGTGAAATGCTAGTATATATGTACATATATATTGTAGTATTATATATTTATCAAAACATAATCTTATTTATTTATTTTTTTTGATTTGATTGACTGGTTTAATTTTCGTACAGATATGGTACCACAATGTTCCACATACAAAGCTTGCAGAAGTGGAGGGATATCATAATTGGGTTAAAGTTACATGCGAATATCTTACTTTTCTTGGTGGAGGCACACAATTCAAAAATGGAGCTTTGCTCTACATCGACTTCATCAACGAGTTTGTTCTTTCCCTAATGGTAGAAACATAGAGATCTATTGCATCAAATATCACATATTGATTCTACTTTAATAGTACTTTTTTTTGTGTGTGATGTGTGTTCATTCTATGAATAACTTTGATTTGAATACTTTCTTTTCTAACTAATCCTATATATTGAAATTTTTAAGAATGGAACTAAAAATAGGTAACTAGAGAATAAATGAACTTGTAATATTCAATTTTGTTTTGATTGTTGGTTTAATTTTTATGGTTCATATTTGAAAAGAAATGAATTGTAACACTGATATTGTTGCAAAAAATTAACAAAAATGATTTTTTTTCCTAGTACAACAAAAATGGTGCTTTTCCTTTAGCTTTGGATGTTTATTTTTATGCTTCATTTTATTGTCATCATGTTTTATTTTTTTAATTATTGAATGAATTCCTCAAAAGATGATGCATTTGATAATGTGTTTCTAGATATGCGAGTTAAAGGAAACTCTATCAAGTAGTGAATACCAGATCATTAATGAATGTGTAGTTTATAACATTTCAGAGGTGCCTAATGTCATTCCTCCCTTGCACTATGATCTTATGATATCTAATGTTTTGGAATCTCTGGTTTCTATTGATCTCGTTGGCAATGAATCTGATGTTATGGCTAGGGAGCTCTAGGTTTCTGTTAATGTTGTTGTGGTCATAAATCTAGTTAAGCTGAGTTTATTCACTGGGGTTGCAAGAGAATCTTCCCTGGCCACATCATAGGTATCGGTTATTTAATTGACTATTTTTTTACGAGTGATGTAAGTAGATTATTATTTTTCATTGTGCTCAATTTGGAATGGGTATTAGTTCCATACATAAGTTTATGTAGTATTGCTCCATGTTAATACATCAATAATTCTAAGATTTTTTATGATGAACAAATAATGAGAATGAGTTTTAATAGTTATTTTTCCAAATAATTCCATTTATAAATTTTTTAAAAAAATAGCATTATATAAACTATGGTGAATTGAGTAATAATAGATATAGTATAAAAGAATTGAACCATCCGAATACCAAGAGTTTTTAGTATAATATATATACATAGTCAATATACTTTTGTATATACATGCATTTATATATTATGAAATGTATATTTTTCTATATATGTAACTATACATATATGCTGATGTATGTATGTACACACACGCACACGCACACACACACACACATATATATATATAGGTTCATATATATTGTAGTAATATACATAAGGTATAAGTTGTATTGCATAATTTTCAAGAACAAAATATTTTTTACTACAGAAAATATGTATATATATACGGTAGTTTTATATATGTAACTAGTGAATGCTAGTATATATGTGCATATATACTACATTATTATATATTTATCAAAATAGAACCTTATTTATTTATTTATTTTGATTTGATTGACTAGTTTTATTTTTGTACAGATATGGTACTGCATTGTTCCCAATATGAAGCTTTTAAAAGTAAATGAATTTTTCACTAGATATGATGCGGCACGACTAGGACAGCTTTGTCGCGGCAGAAAGATGGTGACCAAAGGAGGGGGGACTATAAAACAAAGTCAATTTCATGGACAGATTATACTTTATCAACTATAATTAGATAAATTGATAAAGAAGATATAATGAAATTTTGTTATGTTTTTGTTTTAACAATGTAACATACTATATCAAAATTATTTAATAACTACTTTTATTTTTTGTTAATTAAAATTATTGGTTTATAATTTATGTTTTAATTCAATTTAATATAAAAATTAAAAATTATGTAATCAAATTTTTAGTAAAAAAAATAAAATAGTGAAAATAGTTTTCGAATTAAAATAGCTAGAGATTTTTCCCTTGTTAATTTAGCTAGGGACTTTTCAATAAATCTTAATTACTTTAAAAATCAGCAAGGGAAGAAAAATTTTAATAGGAAATTTTTTGTCATTAAAATATTAGCTAGGGAATTTTTCTATCATTAATTTTTTATGACAAGCACTTTAGCTTGAGAAATTTCCATCATTAATCCATCGTTCTACTGGTTTAGCTACGAAAATTCCCATTTAGCAAGGGATTTTTCACTAGTTATTTGAGATTTTTCTTGCAATGATAAATAGACAGACAGATAGAAAGATAGATAGATAATATAGACAAATATACATATAGATATATAGACATATACACATATAGCCAGAAATACAAATAAATAATTAGATAGATAGATATATAGATATACAAATGTTCAATAAAGAGATTAACATTTATACACATTTACAAATTGAGATATAGAGAGATAGAAAGAGATATAGATAGATAGTTATGAAAATAGATAGATAGATAAATAGATAAATAGATAGATAGATATATAGATAAAAATATAGACAGATAAATACATAGATATATAGCCTGATATATGCATAAATAGATAAATATATAGATAAATAAATAAATGAATAGATAGTAAGATATTCAGATAGAAAAAAAAGATAGAAAAATTGATAGAAAGATAGTTAGAGAGAGATAGAAAGATGAAAAGATAAAGAGTTAAATAGATAGATAGATAGCAAGATAGATATAAAAATAGACAAAGAGACACAAACACAGATAGATAGATGGTCAGATATACAGATTGACAGATAGATATATAGACACAGATAGATTTATAGATAAATAAAATGACAAATTGATAGATACACAGTTAGATAGATTGATATACATATAGATAGTTCTCAATAGATATACAAATTGACAGAATGATAGTTATAGAGAGAGAGAGAAAAATATAGATAGATAGATAGATAGACAAATATATAGATAGATAGATAAACATATAGGAAGATAGATAGATAGACATGTAGATAGATATATAGATATATAGATAGATAGATAGAAATATAGAAAGATAGATAAACAGATAAATAGATATAAAAAAAGACATATATATAGATAGAGAGATAGGTCGATACATAGAAAGAAAGATTGACAAATAGACATATTGACAGAAAGTCTATAGACTGATACATAGATACACAGATAGATTATAAGATATATAGATAGATAGATAAATAGATAGATTGATAGGTAAAAAAATAGACAGACAGACAAATAGATAAATAGATCGATCGATAGACATATAAATAAATTGAAAGATATATAGACATATAGACAAATAGACAGATAAATAGATAGAGAGATAAAAAATAGATAGATGATAAAAGAATAGCTAAATAGATTGACATGTTGATAGATACACAGTTAGATAGATTGATATACATATAGATAGTTCTCAATAGATATACAAATTGATAGAATGATAGTTATAGAGAGAGAAAATATATAGATAGATAGATAGATAAACAAATATATTGATAGATAGATAGATAGACATATAGGAAGATAGATAGATAGACATGTAGATAGATATATAGATAGATAGATAGACATATAGGAAGATAGATAGACATGTAGATAGATATATAGATATATAGATAGATAGATAGATAGATAGATAGATAGATAGACATATAAAAAGATAGATAGACAGACAGATAAATAGATCTAAAAAAAGACATATATATAGATAGAGAGATAGGTCGATACATAGAAAGAAAGATTGACAAATAGACATATTGAAAGAAAGACTATAAACTGATACATAGATACACAAATAGATTATGAGATAGATAGACAAACAGATAGATAGATTGATAAGTAAAAAGATAGACAGACAGACAAATAGATAGATAGATCTATCGATAGACATATAAATAAATTGAAAGATATATATATATATATATATATAGACATATAGACAAATAGACAGATAAATAGATAGAGAGATAAAAAAATAGATAGATGATAGAAGAATAGATAAATAGATAGACAGGTTGATAGATACACATATACATAGATAGACATAGAGTAAAATACATAGAATGATAGATAGATAGATAGATATAAAAATAAATAAATAGACACATAGATAGATAGATAGATAGAAAAATATATAGATATATAGATATATAAATAGATAGACAAACAGATAGACAGATAGAAAGATAGAAAGATATACATATAGATAGGTAGGTAGGTAGGTTGGTAGGTAGATAGATAGATAAATAAATAAATAGAAAGATTGATTGATTGATTGACAACAAGACAGATAAATAGATTGATATATAGATAGAAAAATAGATAGATAGATAGAGAGATAGAAACATATACATACACATAGATAAACAGATAGACAGAGAGATATATACACAAATAGATAAATATACAGATACAAATAGAGATAGATAGATAGATAGATATACTAATATATAAAATGATAAATAGGCATATATATACATAGAAAGATATACAAATATAGAGATAGATAGATAAATAAATAGATAGATAGACTGATAGATAGATAGATATATATATATATATAGATAGTTAGAGAAATATAAAGAAAGACAAATGGATGGATAGATAGATAGACAAATAGACAATAAATAGATACACACACACACAGAGATTGATAGATAACTAGATAGATAAATTGATAGTTAGATAGATATGTAGATAGACAGACAGACAGATAGATAAATAGATAGACAGATAGATAAAAAGATATATAGATTGATAGACAGATAGATAGATATATAGATATATTGATAGATTGACCTATAGACTTATTGATAGACAGACACACATATAGATAGTTAGATAGATAGATATATAAATAGAGAAAGAGATAGATATATAGTCAAATATATAGAAAGATAGATAAATAGGTAGACAGATAGACACATAGACACATAAATAGATAGAAAGATAGATATATAGACAAATAGACTCATAAAGTGATAGATAGATAAACAAATAGATTTAAAAATAAATAGATAGATAGAAAGATATAGATAGAAAGATAGACAAATAGATAGAAACATAGAGTAAAAAATAATTAGATAAAAATATAGATATATAGACATATAGATAGCCAAATAAACAGATCGTTAGATAGATAGATAGATAGATAGACATAAAGATAAATACATAGATATACATATTTAAAGATAGATAGATAGATAGATAAATAAATAAACAATGTGACAGACATATAGATAGATAGAGAGATACAAAATAGAAAGAAAGATAGATAGAAAGAAATATAGATATATAGACATACAGACACAGATAGATAGATAGATAGATAAACAGAAATATATACAAATAGAAAGATAAGCAGAAACATATATAGATAGATAAATAGATAGAAAGATAGAAAGATAGAAAGATATATATATATAGATAGATAGATAGATAAATATTTAAATAGACGGATAGATAGATAAAGAGATATAAAGATAGAGAAATAGATAAATAGACTGACAGATAGATAGATAGACCTAAAGATAGATAAATAGATAGTTTGATAAATATATAAAGAGATAGAAAGATAGACTGATAGATAGATAAATAGAGAGATAAACATAAAGATAGATATAATTATAGTCAAATATACAAATAGATAGATAGATAGATAAATTGACTGATAGAAAGATACACAAATATATAGTAGAGAGATTGAAAGATAGACTGATAAATAAATAGAGATAGATAATTTGATAAATAAATAGAGATAGATGGAGAGAGTTAGACAAATATAAATATATATAGATAGACAAATATATTTATAGACAGACAGATAAAAAGATAGATACACAAATTGAAAGATAGACATATAAGATAGATAGTTAGATAGATAGATAAATAGATAGATATATTGATAAAAAAAGAGACAAATATATAGATAATCAAATATACATATATACAAATAGATAGAAAGGCCTATAGATAGATAGATATATAAATAAACATTTAGATAGATAGATAGACAGATAAAGAATAGATAGATAGACAAATAGCCATATAGACCAATATACATATATGTAGAAAGATAAATAGATAGATAGATTGATTGATTGATTGATGGTTAGAGAGATTGACAGAAACACATATAGATAGAAAGGAAGATAGTTAGATAGATAGATAGAAAGGAAAATAGTTAGATAGATAAATAGACATATATATATACAGACAGACACTTAGACTTATAAAGAGATAGACATTTCAACAGATACATACATAGAGATATGGATATATCGGTAGAGAGATAAATATATACATAGACAAAGAGAAGGATATATTGATAGAGTGATCGATAGACACAGATAGATAGATAGATAGATAAAATATTAGTTAGAGAGATAGACAAATAGACTGATAGATAGATAAATAGATTGATAAACAGATATATATATATATATATATATATATATATATATATATATATATATTGATAGATAGATATTCAGATAGATAAATAGTTAGATATTCAGATAGATAATTAGTCAGATATTTAGATAGACATATAGATAGATAGAGAGATAGACTAATAGACAAATAGATAGATAGATAGACATAGAAAAATTGATAGATAGTGAGTTTGAGAGATTAAGAGATAGATAAATCGATAGACAAATAGATATATATATAAATAGATAGATAAATTGATAGATAGATAAACACATAGATAGTATAATAGTTAGACCGATAGAAAGATATAGAGAGAATAATATATAGATAGATAAATAGACAGATAGGCAGACAAATAGATAGATAGATAAATAGATAGACAAATAGACAATTAGGCTGATAAATATATTGACAAATAGTCAAATAAAAACATATACAGATAGATAGATTGACAGCAAAAAAGATAGATAGATAGATAACACATAGACGAATAGACAGATAGATTGACAAATATTTAGTTAGATAGACAAATAGATCGATGGACAAATAGATAAATAAATAGTTATAGTTATATATATATATATATACAAATAGATAGATAGATAGATAGAAAAGACATATAGTCAGATAGATAGACAGATAGATAGATAAATAGATAGATACAATAAAAGATAGTTTGATAGATACATAGATTGATAGACATACAATATAAAGATAAACAGATAGATAGTTAGATATATATATATATAGAAAAATAGATAGATATATATGTATGTTTTGTGTGTATATATATATACACACAAAGCATACATATAGATAAAAAGATTGAGATATACATAGATAGAAAACAAGATAGAAAGATATACATTTAGACAGACATACATATAGATAAAGAGACAGATAAAAAGATAAAAAAATAGACAAATAGATATATAGACATAGAAAAATAAAAAAAATAGATAGTTATATATATTAAAAGATTGATTGATTGAAAAATGGAGAGTTGAACATATAGACAAATAGATAGATAGACAGAAAGACATATAGATAGATAGAGATATAGACAGATAAGTATGTATACAAATATAGAGATAGATAGATAGATAAACAAATAGAAAGATATACAACTAGACATATAGATAATAGACATATAGATAGATAGTGATAGATATATAGATAGATAGACTAATTGATAAAGAGAAAGATAGACAGATAGATAGATCAATAGATAGATAGATAGGCAGGTAGAAAGATAAAATAATGTTAGATGTATCAGATAGATCAATAGATTAGAAGGACAAATAGATAGATAGATATATATATATATATATATATATATATATATGTAGATATTTTGTTAGATAAAGAAATAGAAAGATAGATAGATATATATATATACATAGATAGATAGATTGATTGATTGATAAACAAATAAAAATATTGACAGATGATAAATAGACGAATAGATAGATAGAGAAATTGAAAAATAGACAAATGGAAAAATAGATAGATTTATAGATATTATTATAGAAAGATAGACAAATAGATAGGTACATTTAGAGAATAATAGACAGATACACAAATAATTATATTTATAGCTAGAATGATAGATAGATAGATAGAATGACAGATAGTTAGATTGAGATAGGTATAGAGAGATAAATAGATAGACTAATAACTAAATATATTGATAAATAAATTGATAAATAGATAGATAAACATATCGACAAATAGAATAATAGACACATTGAGAAATAGATAGATACATAGAAATATAGATAGTTAGATAGATAGATAAATAACTAGTAGAAAGATAGATAATCAAATAGATAGATAGGTATACACATAGATAAATAGACATATAGATAGAGAGAGATATAGATAGATAATAGA
The DNA here is from genome assembly GCA_029783825.1 of Sapria himalayana. Lineage (NCBI taxonomy): Eukaryota > Viridiplantae > Streptophyta > Magnoliopsida > Malpighiales > Rafflesiaceae > Sapria > Sapria himalayana. Next base: position 42,471 of record JAREIK010001005.1, on the reverse strand, counting down.
CAAATACACAGAAAGATAGTTAGACATATATATAGAAAGATACCATGTCAGATAATTAGATATATTGATAGATAAAGAAGTAGACAAATACAAATATTGTAAGTATGATAGATAGGTATATAGCTAGATAGACCGATAGACAGATATATAGATAGACAAATAGACATATATAGGGATATTCATTTAATGGGATCGATAGATAGAGATATAAAGATATGTGCAGAAAGATAGATACATAGATAGATAAGCAGATTGATAGATAGATAAATAATTAGATTGATAGATTGATATATAAACAAATAGATAGATAGACAAATTGATAAAAATAGTTTTAGATAGGATAATAGATAGATATTTAGATAGAAATGTACATTGTTAGATCAATATATTGATATATAGAAAGATAGATAAATAGATAGATAGACAATAAGATCTTAAGATTTTTAGATTGACTAAATGATAGATATTCAGATATACAAGTAGACAGAACTATATATATACATATAGATAGATATATAAATAGATAGATAGATATAAAAATAGATAGATAGAAGATAGATAGATAGACAGATAGATAGATAGATAGATAGATATATATACACATTGATGGATAAAGAGATAGAGATAGAAATAAAGTGAGAAAGTAAGTTAGATAGATAGATATACAAGTTGACAAATAGATAGATAGATAGATAGATAAATAAATAGAGAAGAATTACACACAAAGATAGATTGATAGTTAGAGAGATTGACAGATAGAGAGAGATAGAGAAATATATATATATATATAGACAGATTGACAAATAGATAGATAAATAGATAAACATATACGAATAAAGAAAGATTGATATCTAGAGAGAGATAGAGAAATATATATATATATAGACAGATTGACAAATAGATAGATAAATAGATAGACAAATACAAATAAAGAAATGGTTTATGCGAAAAATAATAAAAAAGATAGACTAGATCTATGGAAGGAAATGCAAAACATTGCAATAAAAAATATTCCATGGGTTATAGGTGGAGATTTTAATATTATAAGAAATGCACAAGAAAAGAAAGGTGGAAATACCCCAAATGCATTGGCGATGTCTCAGTTTAATGATTGTTTAGCCAGTGCGAATTTAATGGAGGTGGAATATATTGGTTCAAATTACACCTGGTGTAACAATTGGCGTAAAAGAGGAGCAATCTGTGCAAGGCTGGACAGGGTCATGTGTAATGCTAAATGGACTATGACTCATGGAGTTACGGGCCTAAGATATTTAAGCAGGACCTGTTCGGATCATAACCCATTGCTCATAAAAATCCATAAAAGCCACCCAATAAGAGGCGACTTTAAATTTCAAAATATGTGGGTTAAACACTCGGATTTTGATAGAATGGTGAGATAATCTTGGGAAGAGACAGCATTGGGAAAGCCCATGCAGGCTTTTCGACTAAGCTACTCAGACTAGCTAGATGTATAAAAACATGGAATAAAGAAGTTTTCGGAAATATAAACCATCGAATAAAACAAGTAGAAGAGGAAGTGGCAAAACTGGAAATAGTATATGATACTACGAAAAAGAAGAAGATAGAAGTGAACTTAGTAAGGCTAAAGGTAAATTAAGGCTTAAGTTATATATGGAAGAAATATACTGGAAACAGCGAGCTAAAATCAAATGGTTACAAGAATGAGATAGGAATACAAAATTTTTTCATAATATGAGTAAGATAAAAACGAACAAAAATAAAATTAAAGGAATAAAAAATGATGAAGGAAAATGGGTGGAAGAAGATAATAAAATAAGAGTCCTCTTTGAGGAATTTTTTAAAAAAACATTTATGCGGAAAATATATTCATGAAGGGGATACTCTTATAAATGAGATTAAATTAAATATAACTAAGGAACAAAATCAAATGATGGAAAAAATACCAAATAGGGATGAAATTAAAAATGCAGTATTTAGCCTGGACAAAGATAGTGCAGCAGGACCAGATGGCTGGAATAGTGATTTTTTCCAGGTATGCTGGGAAATAATTGAAAAAGATCTCGTACTTGCTATCTCTAGTTTTTTTTGCAGGAGCGGATATCCCAAACACATGGGTGAATTCTCTCATTGTTTTGATTCCAAAAAACAAATCATCACAAAAATGTGAGGAATTCAGACCAATAAGTTTATGTAATGCGATATATAAGATTTTAGCAAAAATTTTACAAAATAGATTAAGTGATATTTTGCCATATATTATTTCACAGGAACAAACAGGCTTTGTTAAAAATAGGCTAATGACGGAAAATATAAGATTGGCAGCCGAGATGATGAAGGACATAGCAATTAAAACAAGAGGTGAGAATTTAGTAGTTAAGTTAGACTTATCAAAAGCATTTGACAGGGTAGAATGGGATATACGCTATTATTCCATGAGAAAATTTGGCTTCTAAGAGTTATGCATTGATATGATATACAGATGTGTGTCTAGTGTTTGGGTTAAAGTCATTATAAATGGGTCAAAAGGAGAAGAATTTAAGCCTAAAAGAAGCTTAAGGCAAGGAGATCCGTTATCTCCTTTATTATTTGATATATATTTAGAACTATTAATATTAAATTTAAAGAAAAGAATGTCTGAAGGAAAGATCATTCCATTCAGACAACCAAAAAACACCCCAATAATAGGATGTCTGGCATATGCCGATGATCTTATAATTTTCACAAATGCAAGCAAAAGATCTTTGATAAATTTTATGGATCTTTTACATACATTTGAAACTGAAACAGGGCAGGAGATAAATATAAAAATGTGTCAATTTATGCTGGCAAAGAAAGCAAAAGAAAAGGTGATAAATAAAGTAAAAAACATCACAGGATTTATCCAGCAGAAAGGAGCGCTAATGTACCTAGCCTGTCCTATATATGAGGGTAGATTGAAAGAAGAATATTTAATATCACTACAGGATAAAATAAATAATAAAATAGCAGGCTGGAAAAAGGAACTTCTAGGCTTTGGGGGTAGGATTACTTTAATCTCTCATGTCCTCCAAAGCACATTAGTGCATATTTTATCAATTATTCATCCTCCTAAAAAATTTACAAATAAATTAGAATCAGCAATGGCTAATTTTTTATGGGGGAAAAAAGATGGAAAGAATAAACTTCACTGGAAAAGATGGGAGCATCTTTGCTATCCTAAAGAGGAAGCCGGATTAGGATTAATAAGATTACAGGACATGTCAGATGCTTGGGACTGTAAAGGATGGTGGAGACTAAAAAATGATAGCCTCTGGGCAAGCTTTATGAGAGCAAAATATTTAGAACATGGAAAGGTAAATAGTAAAAATGCTTCGAATAATTGGAAAGCATTAGAAAAACAAAAAGAAATAGTTGAGTCTCATTCTAAAAAGGAGAAAAGCAGAATGAAATCGATCCTTACTCCACAAGGTAATTTTACACTCAAATCGGTCAAGAATTTAATACGAAAGAAAATTGTGATAAATCCAATTATTAAATGGGTATGGAAAGTAGACACCCCTCAAAAAATGTGTTCTCTTTTATGGAAAGCTCTTGTGAATGCATTACTAGTAGACACAAATATTCAAAGAAAGGGTATAAAGACAGTCTCCAGATGTGATTGTTGTCTTCAAGCAACAGAATCTACATATCATCTGTTTTCAGAAGGAAAAATTGCAGTAGAAATATGGAAAAAGTTAGAAATATTTAATAATATAAATAACAAGGAACAAACTTTAATAGATAGGATAAAGAGATGGATGAGGTATACCCCAAATACACCGACTAAAAAATGGCTAAATCAAAATTTACCACATGTGGTAATTTGGTGTATTTGGAAGGCAAGGAACAAGAGTAGATTTGAGGGAAGAAAAATGAATTCAGAAGAAATACTAAAAGAAATTAAGATAGAAATTAGTAATATATTCTGCATAAAACCTATCATAATATGAAATATTGAAAAAAGAAAAAGAAGTAAGGATTAAATGGAACCTCTCTACTAGAATCATAAGGAGTCATTGGGTTAAAAGTATAAGCTGGAATAGGCCCCCAGAAGGGAATTTATCTTTGAATACGGATGGTAGTTTTAATAGGGATTTAGGAATTGCAGGGGGAGGAGGAGTAATAAGAGACTTTGAAGGCAAAGTTAGGAACGCATTCACTCTTGTTGGGAAATCCCACTCTGTACTGCATTCGGAAATCAGAGCTCTAATGGAAGGATTAAATGTCTGCAAAAGGCTAGGATATAGAAATTTGCAAATACTGGTAGACTTGACATTATTGGTTGAGTTATTTAATAAAAAACTAGTATTGTGGCGGCATGAGGAGGAGATAGAAATAATAATTAATCTTGCCAAAGAATTGAATGCATCAATTTCACATGTATATAGGGAAGCAAATGTATTGGCAGACAAACTTGCAAAAATAGGATTGCTAGAAGGAGCTACGGAATATGATGATGAATCTTTACCTATAAAACTGAAAGGAATAGCAAGATTAGATAAAATTGCATTCCCTTACCTAAGAATAAGAAAGAATAAAGAGAAATAGGTTTATTATTGTGCAGTGTGAAGTTTTATTTACAGGGAATTTTCTGCGGGAAGAAGCAAAACACATAGATCCATGTAATTCAGCAAAAAGTAGAAGGGAAGATAAGAGGCTTGTTTCTTAAAATTCACCCTGGTCCTGAAGTGTGATTAACCAAAACTGAAGTGAATAATTAAAAGAGACAAACTGATAAGAAATATGAGTATTAAATCTACTGGTTTGTGCTGTTTGTTTATTCTTTTACAGGTATTGAAGCTGGACATCCAAGGGCTGTTTTTCTTTTACTGCTTGTTTAAATTTAACACTTGTTGTTTATTAATTTCTGGTTTAAGATGGTCCCGGAAGTCTGTAATAGGTTTGGTGGTCTGTTATTCTTAGATTCTTGGTGGTTTTGCTGGAAGTCTGTACTTGTTTAGATAAGTCTTTGTTAGATATTCAATGAAAGCATCATTCGGAAATCATCAAAGGGAAGATAGCTGGGATTACTTCTAATCAAGAGGAGGCTACAAAGAGATAGAGTCTCCTCGTTGTAATGTGCAGAAGGAAGGTAAGTAAAGGTCCTTCATTTCGAAAGAACATTATACTCTTTTTTCTTGCAGGATAACAGTTATATCACAAGTGGAAATGCATAAATATAGTACGGACAAGACACACTCAAATGATAAATAATGTGCATGGACAAGAGATTTGAAATGTAGATTCTAGACTGCCGATTCTAGATTGTTGAAGCTACAAGGGAGCAGGCTGGTTGGCACTGATTGAACAAGTCATCTACAAAGATTTAAAGCTCTAAATACAGAACGGGAAAGATCTATACAAAGATCAATACTGGAAGCATCCTTCATAGCAAGATCTTTTAAGAATAAAGAGATGTATAATTATAAGGATGCACAAATAAAGAAGAAGAAACATGTCTTTAAATATAAAAGTTAGGAAAGTTTATGAGTTATTTAAATACTAGATTGATACATATTTCTAGCTTTTGTATTCGGGTGTAAAAGGGAAATGGGTAGATTTAGCATGTACAAACGGTATTCCTCCGCCAAAAGAGAGGGTTATTAAATAAAAAAAACTTGTTTAAAAAATATACAAATAAAGAAAGATTAATAAATACATAGACTAACCTATAGATAAATAGACAAATAGACATATAGATAGTTAGATAGATGTATAGATATATTAATAGTTAGATAGATAGATAGATAACAAATATACATATAGAGGGTTCGATAGATATAAAAATATACATATTGATAGATATACATATAAAAAAATAGATAGATAGATAAATTGATTGACATATAGATGAATAGATAGATAGATAGATAGATAGTTAGATAAATCATATGATAATGAGATTAAAAGATGGAGAGCTGGACATATAGATAGATATACAGATAGACATAAAGACATATAGATAGAATGACTTATAGACAGATAGATAGATAGATATACATATATATAAATAGATAGATAGACTATTGATAGATAGTCTATTGATAGATAGACAAATAGACTTTAGATACATAGATAGATATATAGATTGATAGGTAGACAAATAGAGAGATAGATAAATATACATATAAATTGATATACATATTGACAGATACACAGATACACTAATAGATTGATTGATAAATAGATAGATAGATCGAAAGATAGACAATTAGGTAAATAGATAGATTGAAGGACAAATAGACATCTAGATAGATAGATAGATAGGTAGTTAGGTAGATAGATAAATAAAGAGAGATCGATAAATAGAAATATAGATATATATATATATAGATAGACAAAAAAGATAGATAGATAGACATATAGACAAATTAATAGATAGAGAGATAAATAGATATATAAATTAATAGATATAGAGATATAGAGAAGTGAGATAGATAGATATACAAATAGATAGATAGATGGATAGATACATAAATAGATATATAGTTACACACATATATAGATAAATAGTTAGACAGATATATATATATATATATATATAGAAATATATAGATAGATAGATATAAATAAAGATAGATTGAAAGATACATAAATTGGCAGATCGACAAATAGATAGATAGATAGACAGTTAGATAGATATTTAGATATATAGATATATAGATATATAGATTGATAAACATATAACATATTTAATATACATACATATATATATATATATAACTATATATAAATGTATTTAACAATATGTATATCAACATATTACTATATATATATGTATTATCTACATCAATACCTATACATAGCCATATGTATAAATATATATTAATTACATGAAAAACTATATATAACTACATCTACACATTTATAACTACATGCTTTAGAAATGTAATATTCATTCATATCATTCATCTCATTCTTACAAGTTTTTTTGGACATTGAATAAATCTTTATCATTTTCCCATATATTTTAAGAATTAAATTTAAAATTTTCAACCTCAAATATATTTTTATTGTATTTTTATATGTTTTTATAAATCATTATGATTTAATATGTTTAGGGTTTATATTAATGTTTCACTAAATATCATTTAACTAAAATTGATTTATAATAAAATGTTCATTTGTTAAAATTCATGTTGTAAATTTCAAAACAAATTATAATATATTTGTGTGATAAATATTATAAAAAATTTCTAAAATATATATGTGATGTAGTTTCAATTTACAAAGATAAAACTTAAAAAAATAAAGATTTTTTACAAAATAAAATTTATCATAGACATTAATATTTTAATATATTAATTCACATATAGAAAAAGAAAAATTTTTAACATAACTGCAAAAATAAAATAATTCACAAATATGTCAACTCCATTTATTTATATGAGTATAATGATAGTTTTTTTAATATAAATATTAAAAAAACAACTTTTTGAATAAAATAGAAGCTCATATATTTAATTCATAATTTTATTTTATGCATTAATATATATATCACACACACACACACACCTGCTTACACACGCACACACAAATATTTTTATTAAATATAAAGAATTTACAATATTTTATAAATTGTGTACAATATATAATATTTTATTTTAATTAAATTTTCAAAATCAAAAAATTTTAAATACATTTAAACACACACACACACAAACACACACACAAACATATATATATATAATAGTTTCATGTGTAACTTTAAATATATATTTTGTATATAGGTATATGTGTGTGTTTGTGTGGGTGTATAGTGGTATATCCATACATACAAGTATATACACACTACTTTGAAAATGTAGATACATGTGTAAATATATACAAAATTACAAAAATGGGTATGCTGATATATAATGTATAGTAACATATATGGAGGTATAAATGTGTGTGTGTGTAGTGCAGTGTACATGCACATATATATTTATGCATTTATATGTAAATATCAAACTTAATTTTAAGAAGAAAAATACTTGAGCACATAAACATTTACATGTTCCACAAATTAGTGAGAGCAGGAGCAAAAAGTGATATTATTGAAAGATACTACTAATCACCCATCTATAACACTTTGCCTCAAATTTTGATTAAAGTACTACTTATAATGATAAGGTTCTTTCAATACTAAATGCCATGAAGTTACATTTTCATTCAATACTATAATTTGTTCGTATAAAAAAATCTATCTAATATCTTCTAAAATACTCTTCTATCTTCTTTTTCTAGTCTTGATAAGCTATTTTAATTTTGATTATATGTACATTTCTTATCTCATATATTTAGTTCTAACTATTGTAATAGTAAATCCATTATTTCAATCAAGGCATGATATCTTTCTTTTCTATAAGCTATTTGATTATAGAATTATTAGTATATATTATGACTTTGGTTCTCACTAATTATGATATTAACTTGCCAAAAGAAAAGATTATTGATACAAGTTCTTTCTCTATAGCTGTGTAATTCATCTGGGCATTTGAGAATGTGTTGGTATCATAGTATATGATAACTATTTATAAATATTTGTAAACTATATAAAACTCTTCATAATTATATTTACCTATATTTGTAACAATGTAAACTAATTTTATAACTATATTCATAACTATATATAACTATTTTTTAACTATATAATATTTTACAACTATATGTGTAATTCTATATAACTATATTTTTAACAAAATATATCATGTAAATAATAATATATAACTATATATGATTGTATTTTACTATATGTATAACTATAAAAAAATTATATATAACTATATCATTAACTACATACATATTTATAACTATATGTATATAACTATATATAAATATTTATATAACTATGTAATACTCTATTATTAAATATAACTATATTTGAATCTATGTATACATATATGTATTCATATATTTAAATCTATATATTTATTTATAACTTTGTATATATTTATGTATAACTACTTATAACTACTTGTATGAATATATCTATATATAAGTATATGTTTATCTATATATAACTATATTTCTAATTATATATACTATAGGTATAAGAATATTAATAGGTTGACCTCCCTCACTGGTGACCATCTCTTAAGGTTAATTGTTCTGTTTCTTTCTCTCATCAGATCTCTTTACTGCCAAACGACAAAGGGATTAAGATTCAGTGGAAGAAATGGGGTTGACGTTCACAAAGCTATTCAACAGTAGGCTGTTTGCCAACAAGGAGATGAGGATTTTGATGCTAGGTCTTGATGTTGACGGTAAGACAACCATTCTGTATGAGTTGAAGCTCGGTGAAATTGTGACCACAATTCCTACTATTGTCTTTAATGTAGAGACTGTTGAATACAAAAACATCAATTTCACTATGTGGGATGTTGGGGGTCAAGACAAGAAACGCCCTTGCTCAAAGGAATTACTTCCAAAATACCTAATGTCTCATATTTGTGGTGGGCAGTAATGATAGAGATTAAGTTGTTGAAGCCAGAGATGAGTTGCATAGGATGCTAAATGAAGAAAAGCTTTGAGATGCAGTTTTGCTGGTGTTTGCCAATATGCAAGATCTTCCCAATGCGATAAAAGCAGATAAAATTTCTGACAAGCTAGTACATCACTGTCTTCTCCAATGCCATTGGCACATTCAGTGTACCTGTGCTACCTTTGGCGAGGGCCTCTACGAGGGTCTTGATTGGATTTCCAATTACATTGTCAACAAGTCATAAACAAATTTAGCAGGTTGAGGCAAACTTTGTTGACATATCTGGATGTGAATCTAATCTTTGCCTATTTTGCTTGAGTTTTATTAAGTTATGTTGATGTCATCATCTGTTTCTAGGGGGTTTTAAATTGTATTTATATTTATATATTACATGCCTAAAATACAAGACAGCATTTACTTTGTTCTGATCTGTTGTAAGCTGAACATTTTTTTCGGTTTTGTTTCTTTTTGCCATTGGATCCCAAAGGGATAAAAACATATAACTATAAATAATTGTCTTTGACTATATGCATAACTATAAAATATTATACATAACTATATTTAAAAATATAATTAACACCATATATTTAATATACATATTTATATATCAGTATATAAAAATGTAATTTATCATATATATACCTATAGATAACTTTATATATACATATATAGAATTATATAAAAAATATATATATACCAACATGTATAAATATATGTATAACTATATGTGTAACTAAATGTATATCCACATGTAACTATATTTATAATTACATACATACAACATGATGTTTAACTATATGTGTTTAACTATATATAAATATTTGTATAACTATATATAAATATTTGTATAACTATATAACACTCTATATAATTAAATATAACTATATTTATAACTATGTATACATATATGTAAATTGATATTTTTATTTATAACTTTATATATTTATGTATAACTATTTGTATGAATATAGTTATATATAACTATATGTTTAACTATATAAAAATATTTATAGCTATATATACTATATGTATAATAAAATATAACTATAAATAATTGTATCTTATTATATGTATAATTATAAAAAGCATTATGCATAACTATATTTAAATATATAATTTACAACTTATATTTAATATACATTTGTATATATTAATATATAAAAATGTATTTTACTTTATCTATTCCTATACATAACTATATATATAAATATATAAAATTATATGAATAAATATATATACCTACATGTATAAATATAAGTATAACTATATGTGTAACTATATGCATAACCACATGTAACTATATTTATAATTACATGTTTAACAACATATAACAATATATTTAATTATATGTGTATAACTATATATATATATATATTTGTAAAACTAAATAAAACTTTATATAATTAAATATAACTATATTTTTAACAATATATACATATATATATACATATATGTAAATCTATATATTTGTTTATAACATTGTATATATTTATGTATAACTAAATATAACTACTCGTATGAATATATATATATATATACACACACACACGTATGTATGTACATACGTATGTATGAATGTATGTGTATATATATATATATATATATATATATATATATATAACTAAATTTTTAATGATATATAATTTTTTATAACTCTATATATTATACGTATAATTACATATAACTATAAATAATTATATCTTACTATATGTATAACTATAAAAACATTATACTTAACTATATTTAAAAATATAATTAACAACATATATTTAATATACATTTTTATATTTTAGTATAACAAATGTATTTTAGTATATCCATACCTATACATAACTATATGTATAAATATATGAAATTATATGAAAAAATATATATACATACATGTATAAATATAAGTTTAACTACCTGTATAACTATATGTATAACCACATGTTACTATATTTATAATTATATGTATAAAAACATACAACATAATGTTTAACTATATGTGTATAACTATATTTAAATATTTGTATAACTATAAAAAACTCTATATAAATAAATATAACTTTATTTTTTATTATGTATAGATATATGTAACTCTATATAATTGTTTATAACTTTGTATACATTTATGTATATCTAGTTATAATTACATGTATGGATATATCTATATATAACTATATGTTTAACTAATTTAACTATTTATAACTACATTTACTATATGTATCCTAACATATAATTATATATGGGATAATACTAATTTGTTGCACTAACTTGAAATTAAATGGCAAAAGATATAATATCAAAAATATGTAAGCACATTGCATGAGAGTGTCCGTTGGTCAGGCTCATATATCGTATAATACAAATAAGGGTCATACTCTTACCTAATCCGAGACCTTGGGCCTCAGGCTCATATATGAACTTATGTATGACAAAAGATGTAATATTTGATAGGTTTTTATAGAAGAAATTTTATTTTATGTAATTACAATGCATGGGTCCCATATTTACCAATTTCAGCTTTATCAAAATGTGGCCTAGCATATATTATCATTATTATTCCTAAAATATTTTATTTTTACATATTCTTTATCTCTAAACATCATTGCTAGACATCTTTTAGATTTTTGTTATGTTGTACGACAATTAACTTTAATTTGTGTTTGTTCATTTCTATAATAACTATTTTTATATATCTGGGAATATGTTTATGTGTCCCTGAATTTTTTGGGTAGAGTTTTAGCCTATTATAGGTATGTAGAAGCCTTGGATGGTCCTCTATGGTGCTGTGAACAACACCTTAGCTTCTAAAGTTATGAGATGAGCCAAATAATTAATTCCACGCAAACATAGGTTTGTTCTTTACATTTTTATTTTTTGCAGATATGTGTCGTCGTAGTTCAGATCTATGACTGCTTGTTATCGATTATTGGTTTGTAAATGTAATATGTTATGCTCCATGTGCAAGTGTAACAATGTTCTCTATCTGCGTTGAGTACCAAAACAAACAGGGTTTATGAAAAATAGATTAATAATGGAAAATATATGCTTGGCTAAAGAAATGGTTAAAGATATAGGAACTAAAACAAGAGGGCATAATGTAGTGATAAAACATAAATTATCGAAAGCATTTGATAGAGTGGAATGGAATATACTCTGTTTAACTCTACGAAAGATGGGTTTTGCAGAAGCCTGGATAGATTTAGTATATAGATGCATTTCGAACACTTGGGTTAAAATTATAATAAACGGGAAATTAGGAGAGGAGCTAAAACCAGCGAGAGGATTAAGACAAGGAGATCCATTATCTCCTTCATTATTTAATATTTATCTAGAACTGTTAATAGTAAATCGTAATCATAGAATGAATAATGGATTGATAGGTTCATTCAAACAACCAAAAAATACGCCGATAGTAAGTTGTCTTGCATATGCATATGATGTAATGATCTTCACAAATGGTAGGGGAAGTTCACTACACAATCTGCCGAATCTATTAAAATGCATAGAAGAAGAAACAGGGCAGAAGCTATATGAAGAAAATGTCAATACATGATAGCTTCGAAGGCTCCAGAAACATTGACACATAGAATCAGAAATATAACCGGATTCTCCCAGAAAAAAGGAGACATAATGTATTTGGGATGCCTAATTTATGAAGGTAAATTGAAAATAGAGTATCTGGATTTTATAATAGAAAAACTAAAAAAGAAAATATCAAGCTGGAAAGAGGAATTACTAAATATGGGAGGGAGGATAACATTAATAAAATGCATTATTCACCCACCAAAAAAGTTCATTTAAAAAGTTCATTAATCCACATTTTCTTCAAAGTTCATTAATCCATAATTTAATGATTATTCACCCACCAAAAATGTTCATTAAAAAAGTAGAGATTTTACTAGCTAATTTTTTGTGGGGGAAAACAGAGGGCAAACATAAAATGCATTGGAAAAAATGGAAGGATTTGTGTTTCCCTACTCAGGAAGCTAGTTTAGGTTTTTTTAATATTAACGAATTGGCTAAGGCATGGATAAGTAAGAGATGGTAGAGGTTAAAAGAAAATGTAACATTATGGTCAGAATTTATGCGAGCAAAGTATTGCATAGATGATGACACTAATAAGATAAGAAACAAAAGCAAAAGAACGCAGGTTTGGGATCAAATGCTAAAACAAAAAGAACTAGTAGAAAAATATTCAAAATATACTAGAAAATGATGGAGATGGATGCTAAATTCAGAAATAACTTTTTCTTTAAAATCAATAAAAAATGAAATAAGAGAAAGGAAAAAAGAGCAAATTTTATTTAAATGGACTGGGATAATGATAATCCTCAAAAAATTAAAACTTTCACCTGGAAAGTGCTTTCAAACATTATACCAATAGATATAAATTTTAAAAAGAAAAGGGTTCCATTAGTTTCTATGTGTGATTGCTGCTTAAATGAAGTTGAATCTATAGATCATTTACTATCACATGGAAGGGTCGCAGCAGAAATATGGAGGAGAATATGAGTGGAAATGCAAATTAAATATGAACATCTCACTCTAAAACATAGACTTCAAAAATGGCTAAAGATGCACGTTTCAAATTCTGCTCATAAATGGATTAAAAATAATGTTCCAGCGATTGCCATTTGGTGTATCTGGAAGGCCAGAAACAAAAGTAGGTTTGATGGTTACAAAATGAAAACAGAGGATATCTGGAAGGATATAAAGGAGGAAATGATGAGAATCTCAGAATCAAATACACTTAATATTCAAGGATTAAAGGCTGACAAAAATATAATGAATTTTTGGAACCTAAAAGTTAAACAGCAAAGTCATTTTAGAACAATAGGTATAAAATGTGAAAAACCATCAGAAGAAAGTCTAGTATTTAAAACGGATGGTAGTTTTGATAGAGACATGGGAGCAGCTGGAGGGGGTGGAGCAATAAGAGATTCAGAAGGAAAGCAAGTCCTGGCATTTGTAAGAAAATTTCAGGCATCTTCGGCAATCCATGCAGAGATATTAGCTCTAAGAGAAGGCATAAGAATATGTAAAGAATATAAAATAAGCAGGATAGATATTCAAATAGATTTTAAAATAGTGGTAAACTTAATTAATAAAAATTTAGTATTGTGGAAATATGAGGAGGAGATTGAAGCGATTCTACAATTAATTAATATAATGGAATATAAGATAAAACATATATATATATGGAGGTCAATGCATTAGCAGATAGACTTGCTAAAGAATGGAAAATTAAAGGCTATCGAGACTATTGGGAAGATAATCTTCCTAACAAATATAGAGGTATTGTTAATTTAGACTGCAAAGAACTGCCATATATTAGAAGAATTAAAGTTTGAATCACAAGGGTAAGATAGAAAGGAAGTACATAGAGAGAGCAGTCTAGGGTAAGAGTTGTAACGCATAGAGAAAATATCACCCTGGTCCTGGGGGGTGATAGATATAAAATTATTATATTTGCTGCTTGTTTGTCTTTTTGTCATGATAAGCATACAGGTATAAGATCCTGGATCGAGGCAAAAGCAGAAGATCAAGGAAGCTGGAACAATTAATTGAACTACAGAAAACGCATAGAATAGAAAAGAAATGGTTGAAGATTATTATATTTTCAAGAATATCATTTAGTGTAGACTTAGGTTTGAAGAGTTCTATGTAAAGAAATGTAAGCTCGAACAAGGGCTGGGGCTAGGGGTAGTAGGTTATGGTTATATAGAGCTTGTTTTGCTTGTTCCATGGCAAAGCAAGAAAATTCTGAATAAGGAGATGATAGGCAATAACAGAACAAGATGGAAGAAACTAAAGACTAGCAGCTTGAAGGATCCCCTGCTCATTGAAGCTCACCCTTTTTTATCCTTTTCCTTTCTCTGTTTCACTTGTGAACTGATTGATACTGTGTTAAGGGATGGGGAAGGTGAAAGGGTAGCTATAGGCTCTTAAGGCTGCAAAAAGTTTCTGTTGTATAAAACAGAAAATAAAAAGTTCATAAGCCCAACATGGAAGAGCAGAAAAGGAGAAGATGAGCAATAACAAATATATGGATGGAAAAAGCTAAGGACAAGCAGCATGGAGGATCCTCTGCTCGTTAATGCTCACCCTGTTTTTATCTTTTTTCCTTTCTCTGTTTCACTTGTGAACCAATTGACAATGTGTTAAGGGATGGGAGAAGGGGAAAGGGTAGATATAGGCACATATTATAAGACTGCGATATGTTTATGTTGTATAAAACAGAAACTGAAATGTGTCAAGGAAGCGCCAAAGATACAATGAAGGAGCAGAAAGCTATTGGAGGTGTACAAAGGAAGATATAAAGTGGGAGCAATGAAAAAGGTAGTATTAAAAGAGGCCAAGATAAACAAAAAAGTGAAGAAGTAGAAAATTAAGGAAAGCTAAGGAGGCACATCAAAGGCAAAGATCATAATCCCAACATAATTAGAATAGCAAAAATAGAAAAGCATCAAGGGAGCAGCAAAGATGCCATGCAGAAAAGGCTGTTGGAGGCTCACAATGGAAGATAAAGAGAGGGAACAAACAAATAAACATAGAAAAGATTAAAGGCAGAATTAAAAAAGGCCAAGAGAGACAAAAATGTGAAGAAAGTGGGAGATAAAGGAAAGCTAAGGAGGCACTTCAAAGGCAAAGATCATAAGCTCAACATAATTAGAACAGCAAGTATAATACATAGGTCAAACACATCTTATAAATCTAATGAAAGCTTTGTAAAATATCTTAGTATATGTCATTTAGGAAGATGTAAAACATAAATAGAAAAGTTGTTATTTAAGAGGTTAAATGGTGTAAAGGGACAAGGGTAGTAAGTAAATAGGTTGTAAAAAAGGTATTCCTCCGCCAAAAGAGAGGGTTCTATTAATAAAACAAATATATACGTACATATATACTTGGTATAAATGTAAATATATACTAGTATATATCTACCTATATACTGAGTATATAAGTACGTATATACTGAGTATATAAGTACGTATATACTGAGTATATAAGTACGTATATACTGAGTATATACGTATATACTCTGTATATAAGTACTTTTATACTATAGTATATATGTACGTATATATAGATATATACATAAGTAGGTGCATATATTTATTAGTAGACATGTATATATTATTAGACGTACGCACCTATTTACATGCAGACATACTTTTGAATATATAATTTTTCGGGCTGGTATGAACATCATCGTGCATTGCTCACTGATGTAGGCAATAAAAGAAATGGATATTAGATTTTTCCTAAAGCGTTGGAAAGATATTTCTGGTCAAGGCTATCCAGACAGATAGAGGTTTGTCTTAAAATCTTAATAATTGTATTGATATTCAATTATCACATGGTACAAAGCGAACGTAAGAATAAATAAGTTTTTTTTGCTCTAGATTCTTTAATGATTGGTTCTAATTGTACTAGGTTTTAGAATGATGATGACGATGATGCTCAATGTAGTGTCATGTAATTCTGGTCGAGGAGGAATATTGGGACCTATTTTGGGATAAGCAGCTCGGCGCCTCATCAAAAACTCGCTCAATCTCAGATTCATTAGTCGAGCATCATTGCCCACCATACTTTTATTATCAGTAGTAGTAGCGGCAGTAGTAGTGGTAGTAGTGGTAGTAGTGGCAGCGATGGCTATGGCGGTAATGGCGGCAGTGACGACTTTGGCAGTAATGGCGACAGCGACGACAGTAGCATAGCAGCGGTAGCAGGGGCAGTAGCACAGTAGCCACAGCAGGGGCAGCGGCGGCTGCGGCAGCTACAGCAGCAATGGCAGTAGCAGTAGTAGCGAGAATAGTGACAGCAGCGGCATCAGCGGCAACGACAAAAATTATTCTAGAAAGGGATTTATCTGTCGCTAAATTTATTTACCTATGTATTATTTTTGTTGCTATTATTTAGCGTTGAGCACTTTAGCTTGGGAAAGCTTCCATCGTTATATCCGTTTAGCGACCGAAAATCTCAATTAGCTTGTTAATTTTGTTGGAAAATTATTTTTTTAATTAGGGATTTTTCCGTCGCCAAATTTTTAGCTAGGGACAATTTCACTCACTAAATTTTAGCAACGAGCACTTTAGATAAGGAACCAATCCATCATTAATCCATCATTAATCCATCGCTATATCCCATTTAGTAATGAAAATGCCCATTTAGCTAGGGAATTATTCCTAGTTATATCGGATTTTTCTTGTAGTATATAGATTGATATATAGATAGATAGAAAAATAAATAAAAAGTATAATATATAGAAAGATCGAAAGAATTACATAAAGATAGATAGACGGATAGATAAATAGACATATTGGCATATTCACAAATAAATAGCGAGATAAATAAACAAATAAGGATATAGACTGATAAATATATATATATATATATATATATATATATATATATATATATATATATATATAGATAAATAGATAGATAGAAAGATAAATAGATAGGTAGATTGAGAGATTGACATATTGATAGATTGACATATTTATAGATTGATATGTAGACATGTAGACAAATAAAAAGATAGAGAGATAAACAGATAGATTGATTGATTGGTTGATTGATCGACATATAGATAGAAAGATAAAAAGATGGATAGACAACTTGATAGATAGATAGAAACATAGACACATAGGAAAATAGAAAGATAGATAAATATGTATAGATCGGTAGAAACATTGATAGTTAGATAGATACACATAAAGGAATATAGAGAGATAGATAGATAGATTGATTGATAGAGTGACAGATAGACTAATAGAATGATAGACAAAAACATAGATAGACAGATAAACAGATAGATCAATAGATAGAAATATAAATAGATAGATAGATAGATAAACAAATAGACAGATAGAAAGATAGAAAGATTTATATATTTACACATTATTAGATTGCCAGATAGATATGTAAATAGATAGACAGATAAATAGATAAAAAGATAGAAAGCTAAATAGAAAGATATAATTTTAGATAAAAAGATATATAAATAGATAGATGCACACATAGTTCTGAAAAATAGATAGACACATATATAGGTAGATATATAGAAAAATTGACAGATAAATAGATATACAGAATGATTGATTGATAGATTCATATATTTAAAGATAGATAGATAGATTTACAGATATATAGATTTATAGATAGATAGATTTACAGATAGAAAGATAAACAAATATATAGATAGACTAATAGACTAATTGACAGATAAATCGATAGATAGAAAGTTTAAAATACAAATGGATAGAAAGATTGACACATTGATAGATAAATAAATAGACAAATATATAAATAAATAACTAGATATATAGATAGATAAAAAGAAAGATAGATAAATAGATAGACACATAAACCAATAGATATATAGATAGATAGATAGATAAACACATATACAGATAGAAAAATAGATAGGTATATAGGTAGTAAGATAGTTAGATCAATAGTTAAAAAGTTAGAGAAATAGATAGACAGATAGACAAGGAGATAGAAAGATAGACTAATAGACAGATAGATAGCTAGATAGATAGATAAATCGAAAGTTAGATAGATAGTAATATAGAAACATAGATAGAAAGATAGATAGATGAAGAGATAGATAACAAATAGATAGAAAAATAGACATACTGATAGTTTTATAGATTGATAGGTTGACAGATATATAGATAAAAATTAAATAGATAGACAAATAGACAAATAGATAGAGAGGCCAAAAAGTAGATATAAAAAATGAATAAATAGATAGACAAATAGACTTATTGATAGATAGACAGATAGACGGATAGATAGATAGATAGATAGTTACATAGGTAGAAATTAAGACAAGTAGAGATATAGATTGATATACATATAGACAAAGAGATATATAGATTGATAAGCAAATTTATAGATATATAGATAGATAGATGTATAGAAAGAAAAATAGTTAAATAGATAGATGCACAAATAGTAAACACAAATATAAATAGACAAATAGCAAAATAGATAGGTAGATAGGTATATAGAATGATAGATATAAAGATAAAAAAATAGATAGATAGATAAATAGTTAGACAGATAAACAGATAAATAGATAGACATATAGATAGATAGATAGACAAATAGATAGATAGATAGACAAATAGACAGATAGACAAATAAACACATAGATAGATAGACAAATAGATATGTAGATAGTGAGACAAATAGATAGTAAGATAGAAAGATAGATAGAAATAAAAAGAGATATATAGATAGATAGAAAGATAGACAAATAGACAAATAGAAAGTTAGATAGATATATAGATATATATATATATATATATATATATATATATATATACTCATAGATAGAAAGTTAGATAGATGGATAGATAAACATATAACCAGATAGAAAGATAGATATATAGAAAGATAGATATATAGAAAGATAGATAGATAGAAATATAGATAGATAGAAAGATAGATAGATATAAATATAGATAGATAGACAAATAGATAGATAGATAAATAGATAGATAAATAGATAGAAATAAATAGAGAGTTGGCTAGATAGATAGATAGAAATATTGACACATAGACATATTTAAATATAGATAGATATATACATACATAGATAGACACATAAATATATAGACAAATAGATTGATAGATTGACAGATTGATATATTTTTTTGATAAATAGATAGACAAAGAGATAGATAGCCAAATAGATACACGAATAAATAGATATACATATAAAGAGTAGTAAGATTGATGATTAACATATTAAAAGATTGAGAAATAGACAGGTCGATACATAGATAGATAGATAGACATATAGATAGATATATAGTTGTTAGATAGGTAGATAGAAAGATATATAGATATATAGTTAGACACACTGGTAGATTAAGAGATATACTAAAAGACAGATAGATAGATAGATATATTGATTGATTGATTGAAAAATGGAAAGATAGAAAAAAAGATAAATAAACAAATTGATAGTTAGATCAAAGTAAACATAGACAGATAGACAAATAAAATGATAGATATACAGACAAATAGATAGATAGATGATAGATAGATAGATAGACAGAAAAAAACATAGACAGATAGATAAATAAATATGCGTTATATATATACAAATAGATTGATTGATTTAAAGATAGATAGATAGATAGATGGATAGACATAAAAATAGATAGATAGATATATAGATAGATAAAGATACATATAGACAAATTCACAAATAGATAGATAGATAGGTATAAGATAGATAGCTAGATAAATAAATAGATATACAAATAGAAATTTCATAGATAGATAGATAGGCTGATAGAAGATAGACAAACAGATAGATAAATAGATAAACAGATATATATTTGACATATAGATATATAGATAGACATAAAGATTGATATAAAAATATTTAGATAAATATATAGATAGATAGAAAGATAGGCAGAAAGATAGATAAATAGATAGACAGACAGACATATAGATAGATAGATAGATAGATAGATAAATAGGCAGATAGATAGATAGATAGATAGATAGATAGATAGTTAGTTAGATAGATAGACATATAGATAGATAGACAGTTAGATAGATAAATAGATAGACAAATAAATAGAAAGTCAGCTAGATAGATAGATAGAAATATTGACACATAGACAGATTGAAAGATAGATAGATTTATTGATACATTGATAGACACATAGACAAATAGACACATAAATATATAGACAAATAGATTGATAGATATATTGATAGATTGATATATTTTTAGATAAATAGATAGACAAAAAGATAGATATCCAAATAGATACACGAATAAATAGATATACATATAGAGAGATAGTAAGATTGATAGATTAACATAATAAAAGATTGACAAATAGACATGTCAATACATAGATAGATAGATATATAGATATATAGTTATTAGATAGGTAGATAGAAAGATATATAAATATAAATATAGTTAGAAAGATAAATATACACATAGTTAGATATACACATTGACACATATATAAGTAGATATGTATACAATTAGATAGATAAAAATATAGACTGATTGACTGATTCACATATTGATAGATTGGCAGATAGATAGATAGATAGATAGATAAATAGATAGACACACTGGCAGATTAAGAGATAGACCAAAAGATAGACAGATAGATAGATATATTGATTGATAGAAAAATGATAAATAATCAAATTGATAGTTATAGCAAAGTAAACATAGACAGATAGACTAATAAAATGATATATAGATAGACAAATAGATAGATAGATGATAGATAGATAGACAGATAAAAACATAGACAGATAGATAAATAGATAAATATGTGTTATATATATACAAATAGATAGATTGATTTAAAGATAGATAGATAGATGGATAGACATAAAGATTGATATAATAATATTTAAATAAATATATAGATTGATAGAAAGACAGGCAGGAAGATAGATAAATAGATAGACAGACATACAGATAGATAGATAGATAGATAGATAAATAGGCAAATAGATAGATAGATAGACATAAGAAAGAAAGATAGATAGATAGATTGGTGGACATATAGATAGATAGATAGAAAGGAAGATAGATAGATAGACAAATATATAGATAAATAGACAATTAGATAGATAGATAGATATATATATATATATATATATATATAGATAGAAAGATACCTAGATAGATAGATATATAGATAGACCGATAGATAGAGAGACATTTAGATAGATAGACAAATATACATTTAGTCATTTAAATAGATTGATAATTAGATAGATAAATATATAGATAGATAGATAGATAGACAAATAGATAGATACTTAGATAGAAATACAGATAGATAGATTGATACATAGATTGATAGTTAGATAGATAGAAAGATATTAAGATAGGTAGATACGCATATAGATAGATAGATAGACAGGATGATAGAAAGACAGATAGACAAATAAACAAATAGATAGATAGACACTTAGAGAGATAGATAGATATACAAATAGAAAGATAGACAGAAAAAGAGATAAATAGATAGATTAATAGAAATAAATATAGGTAGATAATTAGATAGATAGATAAAAATATAGATAGATTGACATATAGAATGATAGATTGATATATAGATAGATAGATATATATATATATATATATATATATTAATAGATATATAGATTTATAGATAGTTAGGTATATATAAGATACATAGATAGATAGATAGATAGTTAGTTAGTTAGTTAGTTAGAGAGATATAGATAGATATATAGATAGATAGATACATAGAAAAAAAATAGATAGATATATTGATAAATTGATAGATAGATAGATAGATCTATATATAGATAGACATATAGGAAAGATAGATAGATAGAGAGACAAATAGATAGATAAATAGATAGTTAGTTAGTTAGATAGATATATAGATAGATAGATATGTAAATAAATAGGAAGATCGATAGATATATTGATGGATTGATTAATTGATATATAGATAAATAGATAGAGAGAGAGAGATAAATAGATATATATATATATATATATATATATATAGATAATTAGATAGTTAGATCATCATATAGTTAGATAGATTGATAGACAGATAGAAAGAAAGATAGATAGATAGAATGATTGATTGATAGAAAAATAGACACATTGAAAAATATATAGTTCGATAAATAGATAGATAGATTGATTGTTAGATAGATAAATATGTTTATAGATTGACAGACATATAGATAGATAGACAATTAGATAGACACATAGAAAGATAAACAGACTAACAGATAGATAGATAGATAGATAGATAGATAGACATACTTATAGGCAGATAAGTTTATAGAAAGATAGATATATAAGCAGATTCATATAAAAACAAATAGACACATAAAATTTACAAATAGATAGATAGATAGATAGATATACAGATAGATAGATAGACATATTTATAGATAAATAGATTAATAGATAGATAGATAAATAGAAAGACACATTTATAGATATACATTATGACAATTAAATAGTTCATATCTAGATAGATATATAGACATAGATAGATTGATTTATAGAAAGATAGAAAAATACACAGATTGACAGATAGACGGATAGAAAAATAGATAGATTCACAAATAGACATACAAACATATAAAAATATAGACATATATATAGATAGATTTATAGATAGGTAGATATAAAGATAGGTAGATAAAACATAGAAAGAATAACAGATAGAAAGATAGACACACAACAAGAAAAATCACGAATAGCTAGGAAAAATACCCTTGCTAAATTTTTTTTCATCGCTAAATTGTATATAACGATGCAATACGGACAGAACATTTCCCAAGCTATTATACTTATCGCTAAAATTTTACAAGGAAAATATTCCCTAGCTAAATTAACATGAAAAAAATCCCTAGCTAAATTAGCGAGGGAAATTTCCTTAGCTAAATTAGCGAGGAAAAAAAATTTCTAGATATTTTCATTCCAAAATTATTTCATATTTTTAATTTTTTACATAAAATTTAATTACATATTTTTAAATTTTTATATTAAATTTAATAATAACATAAATTATAAACAATTATTTATAATTTAAAAAAAATAAAATCAATTCATAAAATAATTTGATACAATATCTTAAACAGTTAAAACAGAAACATAAAAAACTTGATTACATCGTATTCTACATCAATGTATCTAATGATAGTGCATAAATTTTAATCTATTTGTGAAATTGATATTGTTTTCTTTTCCCTAGCTTCTCAAGAACTACATACCGCTCTAGCACCTGAGCATGTCCCTCCATGGCCAACATTTTCTAGTTATTTTTATCTGGTACTCCACTCAGATAGATAACATTGTTACACTTGCATATGGAGCATAACATACTACATTTACAACTAATAAAAAAACAAAATATTATGCCACTGATAAATAGATAGACTAGTGCTTGCAACACCAACTGCCATTTGCTAGAAATTTCACATAACAAGATAATCATGAGCTTATTTTTAAATTATCATATCAAGATTTTTCCATGTTATCTAGTAAACTGCTCATCAACATAATCTTCTATTTTGCCTAGTTTCACACATTAGTCCATGGTTAATTAAAAGAAAGTTAGAAAGTATCAAACAAAATAGAAATGAAACTTGAAATGACAACGGGCTGCATGGTATTTAATTTTTGCACAACTGTAGGTTCATATAGGAATCCAACGAAGCAAAGAAACTTGAAAGAACCCAAAAAAATGAGAAAAAAATGCAATGCATAGAAAAATAACACATGGTAGCCCACCTATGTATTCCATTCCCCACTTGAGTTTTACAATGACCGTCTTCATAGTCAAGTTGTTAAGAAATGGCTTGGGATTAATAGGTATGGTCTGCAATATTCAGTAATAAAAAAACTAATGAACGATGCTATCACTACTAAAAATTATGATAATACCTACCAAAATACTGACCAACAAATTTGATAGCTAATTGCTGTCCAAAATACGACCAGTTAGCGACCAAAATAGAGAAACGTGAAAAAAAATTTTACAGACCAAAGACCCACCATAATTACCAATCAAATATTTTTGGTCGGTAATCAGTTTGTAGAATAGTTATCGAATATATTACCGATCATTTAACAACCTGGCATTATACTTGGTCGATATAGTCTTTTTTCAAATTATTTATAGCTTCGTACATACCAACCATTTACTGACCAAATATATAGGTCAGTAATTACTGACCAATTCATGATTAATTTACAAATTTGAAGAGGCACATTGGAGAAAAATCTTCCAATGAAATTCCTGACCAACTAACGACCATATATTACCTACCAAATATATTTGATCAGTAATATGGTCTGTTAATAAAAAGGGAATTTGTGAAAAATATTCCTAAAAGATTACCGATCATTTAACGACCAAAAATATATAACCATTAAAAATGGTCGGTATAGCGGTTATCCAATATATTTTTAAGGTTATAATTTTCAACCAAACTACTGACCAAATATTTAGGTCTGTAATTACTGACCATTTCACCACCGAATACCAACCATAACTTCCGACCAAAATGTTTTTGGTCGCAAATTGTCAGTAAATTAGGATGGAAATAGCGAATAGAAATTACCGACTAATTACCGACCATTTAATGAACAAAAGTGTATTACCAAATACTTATAGATTTTTCTAATCGGCCATTTGTTGACCATAATTTAGGTCGATAATTCATTGTTTTAAATTTTTGATTTAAAAATCATATGCTAAGTCATTATAACCTAAAATCATCGAAACTCCATTATTTTTCCAAAATAGAGCCGATTATAAGCACGAAATCAAAAAAAATTTATATTTCTTCTGAATTTAGGTATGTTTTTCTTTATTCTTCTCTTTCAAATATCTAATACACATCTTCGTCTCTCTGAATTATATATAGACATTCAGAAATTTGTTATTTCAGTATATTCAGGTATTATGTTTTTTTTCTCCTCCTAATTTCTTAAAATTTGCTTCAATTTAATTTAATCTAATATGATTTTGACTCGACACAATTAATTAAACTATAATTTTTCATTTTTAAAAATTTATTCATCTACTCTTTATATTTTTAAAGTTTTAGGGATTTTGATTTCAATTACATGATGTTTGCATTCGAATAATCTTAATATTAATGGTTTATATTTATATAATCATATGAAATTATGTATAAATATCTATACTTTAATATATATAATGATTTATGTTAATTAGGCATTTATATATAATGATTTAATAGTACATATAATTTATGTTAATATATATATAATGATTTATGCATTTATAAATATCTATACATTATGCATATTCTAATCTTAATATATATAATGATTTAATGTTAATCTTAAATGTTTAAAATAGTATATATAAATTTTTATACATTTATATAATCGAATGATATTATGCATAAATGTTTATACTTTAATATATATAATTCTATTACATTTTAAATATACATTGATATATTTATATAAACATATAAAGTTATATATAAATATTTATACATATGTATTAATGTTAATAAATATCTATACAAAATTTATATTAAACTATCCATTTATATATTTTCTTATATAACAATTATGTAATATTAAATGATTATAAAATTTTGGAAATATTTATATTACATATTATTTTTTTTATAAATATAGAATATTTATAATGGTTATATAAATGTGATATATATACTATATATTATTTATAAAAGTGTTATATATAAATATAATAATATTTAAGTAACATTTATAAAAATATTTTATTTACAAATATTATATAGATTCACGTATTCAATTATATAATCACATACCATTTTATATAAAAGTATTTTAAACTATATTTATAATAAATTAAACTACTTTTATAACTATATTTATAACTTTATATAACTAATTTGTAACTATATAATAATGTATAACTATATCAATAATTTTATATAACTATATTTCTAAAAAAAATATAGTATATGTATACTAATATATAACTATATATAATTATTTTTTACTAAATGTATACCTATATAAATGTTAAATATAATTATATCTTTAACTACATACATATTTATAACTATATGTGTATAACTATATATAAATATTTGTATAAATATGTAACACTATATAATTAAATATAACTATATTTGTAACTCTATATACATATATGTATTCATATAATTGAATTAAAATATTTGTTTATATCATTGTTTATATTTATGTATAACTACTTATCACTACTTGTATAAATATATCTATATATAAATATTTGTTTAATTATATATAACTATTTATAATTATATATATTATATGTAAAATAATATATAACTATAAATAATTGTATCTTACTATGTATATAACTTTAAAAGTTTAATTCATAATTAAATTTAAATATTAAATTTACAGCTTATATTTAATATATATTTGTATATAGTAGTATATAAAAAATTATTTTAGTATATCTATACCTATACATAACTATATGTATAAAAAAATTAAATTATAAAATTTAAAAACCTACATGTATAAATAGACATTGAACTATATGTGTAACTATATGTATAATAACATGTAATAATATTTATAATTACATTTATAACAACATACAACATTATGTTAAACTAAATGAGTATAACTATATATAAATATTTGTATAACTAAATAAATGTCTATATAATTATATATAACTATAATTGTAACTATATATACATTTATGTATTAATATAATTAAAGCAAAAAATTTGTTTATAACATTGTTTATATTTATGTATACCCACTTATTACTACTTGTATGCATATATCTATATATAACTATATGTTTAATTATATATAACTATTTATAACTATATATATTATATGTAAAATAATATATAAATATAAATAATTGTATTTTACTATGTGTATGACATTAAAAGTTTATGCATACTTATATTTAAATATTAAATTTACAGCTTATATTTAATCTATATTTGTAAATAGTAGTATATAAAAAAGTATTTTAGTATATCTATACCTATACATTACTATATGTATAAATATATAAAAATAAATTACAAATATATAAACATACATGTATAAATATAATTATATTTGTTACTAAATGTATAACCACATGTAACAATATTTATAATTACATGTATAACAACATACAACATTATTTTAAACTATATATGTATAACTATTTATAAATATTTGTATAACTAAAAAAATGTCTATATTGTTATATATAACTATATTTGTAAATATATATACATTTATATATTTATATAAAATTAAAGCAAAAAAATTTTTTTATAACATTGTTTATATTTATGTATAACAGCTTATAGCTACTTGTATGAATAAATCTATAAATAATTATATGTTTTAATTATATATAACTATTTAAAGCTTTATATATTATATGTAAAATAATATATAACTATAAATAATTGTATACTTATAATGTGTATAACTTTAAAAGTATAAAGCATAATTATATTTAATTATTAAATTTACTGCTTATATTTAATATATTTTTGTATATAGTAGTATATAAAAAAGTATTTTACTAAATCTATACCTATACATTACTATGTGTATAAATATATAAAAAAATTAACAAATATATAAACCTACATGTATAAATATACATTTAACTATATGTATATCTAAATGTATGACCACATATAACTATATTTATAATTATAACATACAACATTATTTTAAACTATATGTGTATAACTATATATAAATATTTGTATAAATAATTAAATGTCTATATAATTATATATAACTATATTTGTAACTATATATACATTAATGTATTAATATAATTAAAGCAAAGAATGTTTTTATAACGTTGTTTATATTTATTTATAACTACTTATAACTACTTGTATGAATATATCTATATATAACTATATGTTTAATTGTACATAACTATTTATAACTATATATATTGTATGTAGAATAATATATAACTATAAATAATTGTATCTTACTATGTGTATAACTTTAAAAGTTTTATGCATAATTATATTTAAATATTTTATTTGCAGCTTATATTAAATATTTATTTGTAAATAGTAGTATATAAAAAAGTATTTTAGCATATCTATACCTATACGTTACTATATGTATAAATATATAAAATTAAATTAACAAATATATAAACATACATGTGTATATATATGTTTAACTATATATGTAACTAAATGTATAACAACATATACTTATATTTCACTACAAGAAAAATCTCATATAGCTCGGGATAATTCACGTAGCTAAATGGTCATTTTCCATCGCTAAAAGGGATATAGCGACGGATTAACAATGGATCATTTCCCTATCAAAAGTGATGGTTACTAAAATTTAGCGAGGGAAAGTGTCCCTAGCTAAATAATTAGTGATGGAAAAATCACTAGCTAAAAAAAATATTTTACATAGCTAAATTAGCAAGCTAAGTGAGATTTTCTGTCGCTAAACAAAAATAATGACAGAAGATTTCCCAAGCTAAAGTGCTGATCGCTAAATTTTAGTGTAGCTAAATAAATTTAGTGATGGAAAATCTATTGCTAAAATAAAGATTTCCCTTGCAAAATTAGCTAGGGAATTTTCCATAGCTATTTTAGCAAGTGATTTGTCCCTTGCTAATTTATCAAGAGATTTTTACCTAGCTATTTTAATTTCATAACTTTTTTGAGAATTTAATTTATTTTAAAATTATTTAATTAAATAATTTAATAATTTTATATGAAATTGAATATAAAAAGAAACTATAAATAATTTATAATAAACAAAAAATAAAATCATTTAATAACTTATTCTAAATCAATATTTTACATAATTGAAACTAAAAATAACAAAATTTTATTACATCTTATTCATCAATGTTTCTACCGATAGTGCATAATGTATAATAAATCCATTCATTGATATTGTTTTCTCTCCCTCTGCTTCACCGATCACCATTTTCTAGCTCGACAAAGCTGATGAGTCATGGCACATAATGCCTTGTGTAAAAACCCATCACTTATAGATGTTTTGTATGAGAAACAATGCGGTATCATATCTGTATGAAAATTAAACCACTTAGTCAAATTAAAAAAAAATATTATGTTTTGATAAATATATAATGCTACAGTATATATGTAAATATATACTAGCATTTCACTCATACATATATTACTACAGTATACGTACATAAAAAATGTCATATTATGTGTACATATATACTGAGTACAAATATACTCAGTATATATGTAATAAAATACTGTAGTATTATATGTACATATATACGAACTTTATTCGTATGTATATACTGTATTTGTTGATGTTTCTACTGTTCCTGCTGCCATTGCCACTGCTGCTGTCATTGCCAATGCCACTACTGCTACTGTCGCTACCACCACTGCCTCTACTATCGTCGTTGCCTCTGCTACCGCCACTACTACAGATGTCGCCGATGCCGCCATCACTGCCGCCGGCACCACTGCTGTCTGATTCAGTGACGGTCACCACTACACCCGCAGATGGTGCTGCGGCAGCTACCGCTGCCACCATTGCTACTGCCACTGTTGCTGCTACCACTGCCATCATTGCCACCTCTACTACTACTGCCACTGCTACCACCACTATCACTGTTACCTCTACCTCCGCTACTGCCGCTCCCATCGATGCTGTTGCCGCTGGTGCCACTGCTACCACTACAGTCCCTGCTACTACTGCCACCGATGCCGCTGCCGCCACTACCACTACAGTCGCAACCGTAGTTACTGCCACCACTACTACTACCACCGATGTCATCGCCGCCATCACCGTTGCCGTCACTATTGTTGCCGCAGCCGCCATGGCCGTCACTGTCACTGCCACAGCCACTGCTGCCGCCACCATCACTACTGCTGCCGCCGCCGCCATTTCTGCCGCCACCACTGCCGCTACCATCATAACCAGTACTGTCACCACTGCCACTGCTATTACTACCAATATTACACTTTTACATACCTATAATAGGTTAAAACTCTACCCAAAAAATTCAGAGACACACAAACATATTCACAAATATATAAAAACA
Organism: Sapria himalayana; assembly: GCA_029783825.1. Classification (NCBI taxonomy): domain Eukaryota; kingdom Viridiplantae; phylum Streptophyta; class Magnoliopsida; order Malpighiales; family Rafflesiaceae; genus Sapria; species Sapria himalayana. The sequence continues at coordinate 11,433 of JAREIK010001005.1, read as the reverse complement.
AATATTATAGACATGAACAAACACAAATTAAAGTTGATTGTTATACAGCTTCGACAAAATTTTAATTAAATAATTGAATATTTTTTTATTTAATTGAATAAAAATAGAAACTATAAATGAAAATTTTAAATTAAACAAAAAAAATTTATTTAATAACTTATTAGTATACAATATTTTAAATAACTAAAATAAAAAAATAACAAAATTATATTACATCTTATTAATTAATGATTCTACCGACTATGCATAAGGTATAATCTATCCATGCATTAACGTTACTTTCTCTCCCTCTGCTCCTCTGATCACCAACTTTCTGTTGCAAAAAAGTTGCATGAGTCATGGTACTTCATGTCTGTTGAAAAATCCCTTCACTTATACAAGCTTCGTATGGGAAACAATGAGGTATCATATCTGTAAGAAATTTAAACAACTCAATCAAATCAAAATAAATTAATAAAAACTATGTTTTGTAATTATATATTACTACAGTAAATATGAACATATATACTAGCATTTGACTCGTACATATATTAACTGCAGTATATGTACATATAAACAACAGTATTATGCGTACATATATATTAGGTACATATTTACTCAGTATATATGTACATAAAATACTACAGTATTATATGGACGTTTATACTAACTATATACGTATGTCTATACCATATTTGTTGTCATTGCTACTACTCCCGCCATTGCTGCCACTCCTGCCACTGCTACCACAGCCGCCACTGCCACCGCTGATGCTGCTCCCCTGCTACAGTCACTACAGGCACTCCCGCCAACACTACTACTACTACTACTGATAATAGGCTTTAACACCCCTATAATAGGCTAAAAGTCTACCCAAAAAATTTGGAGACACACAAAGATATTCACAATTATATAAAAATAGTTATTATAGACATGAACAAATGCAAATTAATGTTGATTGTCATGCAGCTTCGAAGAAAATTTAATTAAATAAAATAATATTATTAAATTTTATTGAATAAAAACCAAAACTATAAATGAAAATTTTAAATTAAACAAAAAAAATTCATTTAATATCTTATTCTAATACAATATTTTAAATAACTAAAACAAAAAAAATAACAAAATTTTATTACATCTTAATAATCAATGTATCTACCGATAGTGCATAAAGTATAATCTATCCATGCATTGACGTTGCTTTCTCTCCCTCTACTCCCTCGGCACCAACTTTCTGCCGTAAAAAAGCTGTCTGATTCATGGTGTGTCATGTCTGTTGAAAAAATCCTTCACTTATACAAGCTTCCTATGGGAAACAATGTGGTATCATATCTATAAGAAATTTAAACTACTCAATCAAATCAAATAAAAAAACTATGTTTTTATAGATATATATTACTGTAGTAAATATGTATATATATACTACATTTCACTCGTACATATATTACTGTAGTATATGGACATATAAACTGTAGTATTATTCGTACATATATACTGAGTACATATATACTCAGTATATATGTACTAAAAATACTGTAGTATTATACATACGTATATACTACATTTGTTGCCGTTGCTGTTGCTCCTACTGTCGCTGCCGATCCTGCTACTGCTGCTATCCCTGCCGTTGCTACTCTTGCCTCTACTACTGCCGTTGCTACCACTACTACCACTGCTCCTTGTGCTGCCACCACTACTCGTGTTGTAGCCGCTACTACTATTGTAGCCATTGCTGGTGCTACCACTACTGCAGCTACTACCACCGCTACCGCTAATGCAGCTGCTGCCCCCACTATCGCCACTGCCACTGATGCTGTTGTTGCCTCCGCTATAGTCATTACTACTACTGCTACTGCCACCGCCACTAGCACTACTACTGCCACTGCCGCCGCTACCATGGTTGCTGATGCTGCCGATGTTGCAGCTACTACCGCCACTATCCCTGCTGTAGCTACCACTGCCTCTACCATCACTCCCACTGGTGCCACCACCACCACTGCTAAAAATAGTCTTTTACATACCTATAATTGGCTAAAACTATAGCTAAAAAATTCCAAGGCACAAGAACATATTCACTGATATATAAAAAAAAATTATTATGGACATGAACAAACACAAATTAAAGTTGATTGTCATATAGCTTCAACAAAAATCCTAAAAATGTACCACAATTATGTTTAGAGAGAGTGAGTGCGTGTGCAAAAATAAAATGTTTTAAGAATAATAAAGATAAGATAAGCTAGGCCTCCTTTTGATAAAGCTAAAATCGGTAATATGGGGCCCTTGCATTAGAAGGACCATGGTAATGTCAGAATGCTTTGAATTAAAATTTTTTCTTCTATCTCACATAATGTGTCTTGTAAAGAATCATAATTAGGTTAATCAGAAAATCAAAGAACAAATCCAGAATAAAAAAAAATTGAAACCTACCAAAAAATATCATAATTATTTTCTACACATAGACAAAAATAAATAACAGTTCAGAAATAATTCTATGACGAAATCATCCTCATAATTTGTAGGGAATGCTAGCCTCTCTTGTGAGGTTTCACAACTGGATCTCGAAATGTTATCTGTTGTGCCAATGCCGCTAACTGTGACTCCATATAGGACATCTGTTATTGCATTACATTCTTTTCTTTCATCTCATTATTCATTTCTTTAATTTCTTGCATTTCTTCGATCAAATTAGTATACTTTTCATCCTTATGTTCTTAATATCATATATTTCTTCCTTCAGATGAGATATATGCGCATCCTTCTTTTTCATTTCGGTCTCTATAACTACAATACATTCATTTGTTTCCAGTGCTTGTTGTTCGACCACCTCATCCACCTTTGCTGAGACAAATGAATTAGAAGTACAACTACTATAACAAAATGTCATTCCCTTAGAGCTGATTCCGTACACTCACTGCTTCTTTCGACCTCCTATGGTCTCCAAATAAATTGGATCATAGTCAATTTGTTGAAAATCCATAAAACCCTCAACTTGTTGATGACCATCTGTCACACATTCCTCCATTAGATCCTGAGATAAAATAGAGAAAAAAACTTTTCTAGATATATAAAAAATAAAATAAATATTTTGCATTCCAAACAATTTTCATAATGTACTGTAGTTTTATAAAATCTAATTAATATCACGAATTCTTACAGCAATCATCTGAGACTTGTTGTAAATATACTATTTAATTTATGCATCTTCTTGAAAATCTCATAAAAATTTGGATCTCGACCCAATCTTCCAGCCTAGAATATGTTTTTATTAAGTCATAAAAAAACAAAAGATCAAAAAATTTAACAAAATTAATAAAACCATGCTGAGATTTGATTTATTGGACTATTAGGACAACCACAAAATATATAAATGTTTAGAATTTTAAAATTGTATCAAATCTAAATCATGCTCAATGCTCGACTTTGACCCTCCTGTGTGCCCACAGATTCTTGTACCTAGTCCAGCTACCTTACTTTGTTGATTTTTGCTATTAATATCTATATTTTTTCTTCACATATGGCTCCTCCCAATAATTAAGCCACTTAGGCCAGTCATCCTCGGTTATAAAATCAGACATTTCTTTAATATTCTTCAATTTATGGACAAAATCAGAATACTATTGAGCGGCTTTGATTTCTCATAATTACTTTATCTTTCTGTCAAATTTGGGTGCCCATGTACACTAATTCTATATATAGAAAATCAAAAAAGAATTTATATTAACAACAGGAACATTATTATTTACTGCTTGAATAATAACCAACATAATAGTTAAGTAATTAGATAATGATTTTTCAAATATTTTATTTTGTTATTTTTACCTGAATGTCATTAAAATGACTCTTATGTCGATTCAGAAACTTTTTTCCTAGAGAATGCTTTAGAATCTACCATTTTCTTGAAAGACATTGTAATTATAGTCGAGCACATGTGAGATGGAATAAAACTATACAAATAAATAAATAATAATGAAAACAAGCAAATCATAATAATAAAAAACCACAAACAGCAACATCAAAATTTTTTTTTCAAGTCATTTTTACATATTTCTTTTACCTCTCATCAACAATTTCAATTTCCAACTTTGCACTGACTACAGAGGAAGGTACAATATTTGATGAAGTCGTTGGTTTTGTAATTGGGGGAACATCAGTGTAAAATATGGTGTAGAAGTTAGAGATGGATCATAAGTGTGTGCAGGAAGCACAATGGGTTGTGGGCTTACATCTCATAATGGTGATAGTAGAGGTCTCAATGATGGTGATGGTGATAGAAATGAAGTTGGTAATTGTGATGTTGAATCTGTATATGGTGGCTATGAGATGTACTGATTCTGTAACATGATGTAATATACTAGATTAATTTGGTTCATTTCTATGTCCACGTCCACCTCCACCACAGCCACTTCTTTTAGGTGCCATCTGCTGCACAAAATAAAACATAGAACAAATAATAAAGATATGATGAACAAGAATGCATTTTTGAATAAACACACCGATAGATTTCAACAAAATATAAAAATTATATAATAGTTTAATATAATAATAAAATTATAACAATTTAATTATCAAAATCACTGTCATCCCCTAATGGATCTTCTGATATTTCGTCTGATTTTGATAGAACTTCGAACTCATCTTTTGATAAAATTGTTCATCTTCAATTTCTATTATGCCACCATTTGAATCACAAAAATTTTTTGGATCTTCATCTACTTTCACAGGCTCAATATTATTTATGTCATCTTTCTGGAATGCCGGTGCAATATCTAAGTATGCACTTCTTTTTTGCGATGTTGGTACTTCAAATTTTGATCGAGCTTTGATTTTTAAAATCACCCACCAATCTCTCTTATCATGAGATAAACTTGGGTATGTACAATAATATACTTGAGCGACTTGAACTGCCATAATAAATGCCTCATATCAATTATATTTGTGTTTATGGTTAACATCCACTAGCTTATAATTCGAATGAATCTTGTGCCCACATTTTGCGTAGGATCAAACCAATCGCACTTAAATAATACAATCCTATTATCTTCGAGTCCAGGATACTCCAACTCAATAACTTCTTTAAGTTAACCATAATAATTAATCTCATCTGCACTATAACCTGAGCCTTTAATGCATGCACCACTATTCAATGTTGTTTTAGAAGAATTATGCCTGATTGTATGAAATTTATATCCTTTAATGAAATACCAAGGATAGGTTGTCACATATCTAAATGGGCTTTTACTTAGATTCTGAATGAAAATATTTGAATCTCCATTTGAAGGATCAATTGCCTGTGACATAAATTAAAAAAAAAATGATATTAACTAATTAAAGATACAAATAAATAAAATAATTCAAAAATTTAAAACTTAATAATTCTCACAAAAATTTCTAACCAATTCACAAATTCTGTTTCTAACATATAATCGACATCATTGCTGGAAATTACTGGTTGCCTGTATTTTAACTACTTAACACAAATGCTGCAGAAATATAAAATGAGAAAGAAAAATGTATATCAATTTTTAATAATTCCTATTAAAGATAAAATTAAACTATGATTAAACATGCAACTATTTTGAATATACATACTCAATATATTGTGCAACCTCCTCACAATTAAGTAAAACATACCTCTGAGTTGCTTTGTATCCTTTACCTGTTATACATCTTTTCATTGCTCTTCCAAATTCTCTTCCAGGATGCTTGAAGATAGATAGTTTGTCCACAAACACATCTTCTACCATCACATGACCTTCATCATTCTGTGGCACATTTCTATTCTTTGTATATACATGATCCTCAAAATAATAAGAACAAAATGATGATGCTTCTTCTACTAAATATGCCTTGCAAATTGAACCTTCAACTTTTTCCTTGTTTCTAATATTCAATTTCAACTTAAAAAGATACCTACAACCACAATGCTAGGTTTCAATTATATTAAATTACAATTACGTTATGTACAAAATAATAAAACACGGAAAATTATATGTATTTACCTCTCAAAAAAATACATCCACATTTATTGCACTGACCCTGTTATTCTTGCTTCATATGCCAAATGGACCGTCAAATGCTCCATTGAGTCAAAAAAAACTCTGTGGGAATATCTGTTCAAGCTTAGAAATAATAAGTGGAATGTCATTCTCCAGACTCACCATGTCATCTATTTTGATTGTGGTTGTAGTTAGCTATTTGAAAAACAAACTAAGTTCTATAAATACCTTCCAAACACTTAGGGGAAGTAATTCATGGAATGTAATTGGTATTAATCTCTGCATAAATACATGACAGTCATGACTTTTCATTCCAAATAACTTAAGATTCTTCATATCCACGTATCTACCCGTATTTGACACATATCCATCAGAGAATTTCAAATTTTTAACCAATTCACACAATATCTGTCTTACCTTCTTATCAAGTGTGTAGCAAGCTTAGGAAATTTTCTTATTGCTTCATTCAATTTCAATTTAGGACATTGACAATAATCATTCAACTCTTGTCTTGATTTTAAAGTTTGTTTATTTTTCCACCTACATTAAGGACAGTGTTGAAAATACTTTCGAACACAATTTTTTCAATATGCATTACATCAAAGTTATAACGAATTAAATTGGACTTCCAATGTGGGAAGTCCCAAAATATACTACGTTTCCTCTAACCAAATATTTTGCCTATTGGTCCATTACTTTCAAAAGCATCCTTTTTAGTTACCTTCTTCAAACCCAATGTCTGAATCTCTATCATAATATCATCTTCTGAATGAACTACTGGTGTAGCTATCATCACAATTTTGTTTTTTCGAAATGCAGTTCAATTTCTTTGAAATGGATGATTTGTAGGCAGAAACTTACGATAATTATCAAACCATGACTGTTTACCACTAAATTTGAAGGTAAATATATAAGAATTTGCCATGCAATACTGGCATATGAATCATCTTGTAGACTCCATCCAGACAATATTGAATATGCAACAAAGTCACTTACCATTCACATAAGGGCTACCCGCATATGATTTAACTCTGCAATAAGAGGCTGTAAGAAAATATCCAGCATGTCTTATGGATTTTTTGGCCCTGGAACCAATATTGACAAAAACATATATTGCTCCTTCATACACAACCACAGAGACAAGTTATAAGGTGTCACTATCACTGGACATGTTGAATACTATTGTCCAGATTGCCTAAATGGCTGAAATCAATTAGTGCAATGACCCAATTTCACATTTCAACTTTCTACTACAAAATCTTGATGTATATTATTAAAAAGGTTTCAAGCAAGTGAATCTAATGGATGACGCATTACTCCTCTTCAACCTCATGCTCAGAATGCCACCTCACACCATTTTCTATAGCATTTGATACATATAGTTTCTGTAATCAAGGAATTAATGGAAAATAATATATCTTCTTATAAACAACTATTAATTTTTGTCACATATCTACAACACAAGCTGCCTTCTTAAATTGAGGATGATCACAAAACTTATAGATAATTAAATAACTATATCCACTGAAATATAACATACATCCATTTAAACAACAAACTATTTTTTCCACTGGTAGACACATTCCTCATAGTAACTTCTTAGTGTTGTAAAAGTTATTAGTGATCAAATTATTATCCAGAATAATCTCCTTCATAAGTTTTACCACCTGATCAAATAATTTCTCAGACATATGATTTTCTAACTTAATGCTCATAAGTTGAGCTACAAGTGATAATTGCGAATGTGTATTACAACCAAGCCACAACTCTTTATCTGTAGCTTTAAGCATTTCATAAAATTTCTGAGCTTCAGGATTAGGTGGTTCATCCATGTTATCCATATTGAAGTCAGCACCATAAGCTTCCGTGATCATTTTATGGAATGTGTTTGATGATTCTTCACTACAAGCAAAAGATTCAGTACCCTCATTTTGCTCAATATTCAGAGCCATTATACTTTCCCCATCATAAATCCAAACAAAATAATTTGGCACAAATACATATTTAGCCAAATGGTATCTCATAGTGTTTTCATCACGAAAAGGAATATTGTGACACTTGCGATGATTACATGGACAGTTAATTATTTCTCCACCCATCAATCTTGATTGACTACATGCAAAATTGATGAAAGCTTCAAGCCTTGTCAAAAAATCTGTATTCAAAAATCCATTAATAAACCTTTTGTACATCCATTGATGATTTGAACTCATTTTTCCCTATTTTATATACAAAAAATAATGCCCAATCATTATTTTGAATAAAACATTCTATTACTTCAAAATATATGAATAATTAAATAAAATTACTTATAGATGAATATTTACAAATTAAATATCATGAATATCAAGGTAATGCATTTGCAGAATCTACATGAATAGATAAAGTAATTTTTAGCACGATAAAGATTAATATATATCATAGTATTACTAAATAAAGGGAGCAAAATATGATAATACACAAGAAAGGAAAGCCAAAAATAAAGACATTTAAAGTTTGAAGGAGGAGAGGGGGAGAGAGAGAGAGAGAGAGAGAGAGAGTGGGGGGAGAGAGGGGCAGAGAACGGGGGAGATGGGGGAGATAAAGAGAGGGGAGAGGGAGTGAGGAGGGAGAGAGGGGGAGAGAAATGATGAAAGGGAGAAGGAAAGGGGAGAGAGAGGGAGTGGGGGCGAGAGGGAGTGGGGGCGAGAGGGGGGGGAAGAGGAAGAGAGAGAGAGAAAGAGGGAGAGAGAGAGAGAGAGAGAGAGAGAGGGAGAGAGAGAGGGAGAGAGGGGGGAGAGTGAGAGAGAGAACATGCAAGAAAGAAGAGTAAGAAAGAAAATAATAAGAGAGGGAGTGTGACACTTAAAGAAAAAGAGGAAGAGAGTGATAGAAAGAATTAGAGAGGGACAGAGAGGCACATAGAGAGTGCAGTGTTAGAATGAAGAATTATACAAAAGAAAATAAAATTTTTTCCGTACAAACCTATCAAATATTACATCTTTTATTATACATAAGTTCATATTTGAGACTGAGGCCTAAATGATGGGGTTAGGTAAGAGTACGACCCTTAATAGTATTATACCATATATGAGCCTTATCAATGGACACTCTCATGCTATGTGCTTACATATTGTTGATATTATATCTTTAGCCATTTTATTTCAAGTTAGTGCATCAAATTAGTATTATCCAAATATAATTATATGTTAGTATACATATAGTAAATGTAGTTATAAATAGTTACATATAGTTAAACATATAATTATATATAGATATATGCATACAAGTAGTTATAAGTAAATATAAATAAATATATATAAAGTTATAAACAATTATATAGATTTACATATATGTATAAATAATAAAAAATGAAGTTATATTTATTTATATAGAGTTTTTTATAGTTATACAAATATTTATATATAGTTATATACATATAGTTGAATATTATGTTGTATGTTTTTATACATATACTATAATTATAGTTACATGTGGTCATACATATAGTTACACATATAGTTAAACTTATATTTATAAATGTATGTATATATTTTTTCATATAATTTAATATATTTATGTTATGTATTGGTATGGATATACTAAAATATATTTTTTATACTGAAATATAAAAATGTATATTAAATATATGTTATTAATTATATATTTAAATATAGTTATGTATAAAGTTCGTATAGTTATACATATAGTAAGATAGAATTATTTATAGTTATATGTTATTATACATATGATATATATAGTTATAAAAATTTATATATCGTTAAACATTTAGTTATATATATATTCATACGAGTAGTTATATTTAGTTATACATAAATATATAGAATGTTATAAAGAGATATATAGATTTACATATATGTCTACATATACGTATAAGTAGTTAAAAATATAGTTATATTTAATTATATAAAGTTTTATTTAGTTTTACCAATATTTTATAGAGTTATACATATATAATTAAAAATAAAGTTTTATGATTTAATACATGTAATTATAAATATAGTTACCTGTGGTTATACATATAGTTACACATATAGTTATACTTATATTTATACAAGTAGGTATATATATTTATTCATATAATTTATATATTTATACATTTATTTATGTATAGGTATAGTAAAATACATTTTATATACTAATATATACAAATATATATTAAATATAAGATGTAAATTATATATTTAAATATAGTTATATATAAAATTTTATAGTTATATATATAATAAGATTCAATTATTTATAGTTATATGTTATTATACATTAGTATATATAGATATTAATATTTATTATATTTAAACATATAGTTATATATAAATATATTCATACAAATAGTTATACATAAATATATAAAGTTATAAATAATATATAAATTTACATATATGTACATAGTTACAGATATCGGTATATTTAATTATATAGAGTGATATATATCTATAAAAATATGTATATCTAGTTATAGAAATATTTATATATAGGTATACACATTTAGTTAAATATAATGTTGTATGTTATTATACATGTAATTATAAATATAGTTACATGTAGTCATACATATAGTTACACATATAGTTATACTTATATTTATACATGTAGATATATATATATATATATATATTTATTTATTTATTTATTTATTTATATTTATATAATTTTATATATGTATACATATAATTATCTATAGGTATATATATGGTAAAATACATTTTTTATATACTAATATATAAAAATGTATTTTAAATAGTTGTTGTTAATTATATTTGTAAATATAGTTATGTAAAATATTTTAAAGTTATACATATAGTCAAAATAATAATTTATAGTTATATGTTTTTATACCATTGGGATCCAAAGGCAAAAAGACACAAAATAGAAAACAAACAAGTTTGACTTACAACAGATCAGAACAATGTAAATGTTGTCTTGTATTTAAGGCATGCAATATATAAATATAAATACAATTTGAATCCCCCTAGAAATAGATGATTTCATCCACATAACAGAACAACAATCAAGCAAAATAGGTTTAAATTAGATCTACATCCAGATATGTCAACAAAGTTTGCCTTGTCCTGCTAAAATTGTTTATGATTTGCTAGCAATGTAATTGGAAATCCAATCAAGACCATCATAGGGGCTCTCTCTAGAGGTAGCACAGGTGCTCTAAATGTGCCAATGGCATTGGAGAAAATAGTGAAGTCCTAGCTTGTCATTAATTTCATCTGCATTCATCACATTGGGAAGATCTTGCTTATTGGAAAATACCAGTAAAACTGCATCACGAAGCTTTTCCTCATTTAGGATCCTATGCAACTCATCTTTGGCTTCAACTACTCGATCTCTATCATTGCTGTCCACCACAAATATGAGACCTTGAGTTTTTTTGAAGTAATCCCTCTAGAAAGGGTGAATCTTGTCTTTACCCCTAACATCCCACACAATGAAATTGATGTTT
>JAREIK010001004.1:51901-112686 GCA_029783825.1 Sapria himalayana | reverse complement strand
AGAAAGATTGATAGATATAAACTTAGACAGATAGATTGAAAGATATAAAGGTAGATAGGCATATACAAAGATAGAAAGATAGGTGAATAATAGATACATATATATAGAGTTTCATTAGATAAATAGATAGACCAATAAACATTTAGTCATATAGATAGATAGATAGATAGATAGATATATAGATTGACAGATAGTCATATAGCTTAATAGAAAAGAGAGATCGACATAAAAAAGACTGATAAAAAAATATACATATTGAATAATAGATAGACTCTTAGATATATAAATAGTCAGATAGATAGATAGATAGACATATAGACATATTTGCTAAATTTTCATTTAGACAAATAGATATATATAATAAATAGATAGATTGATAGAAAAATTGTCATATATAATAAAGACATATAGTAAGAAAGATAGATATATAGATTGACTAATAACTGATAGATAGATAGACCAATAGATCGATACACATAAAGATAAACAGTCAGATAAAACAGATATATAAATAAAAAAGATATACAGATTGACAGATAGATAATATATTAGATAGATAAATAGATAGATAGATATAGATAGTTTAATTAGATATACAAATACACAGATAGGAAAATAACCATATATAATAGAGAGACAGACAGATAGATAGATAGATAAAGAATAAGATTGTTTTATAGTTTTGATTAATATAAAGATTGACAAATATAGATATAGACATATATGTATATAGGCAAATATGTAGAAAGTAGATATACACATTGATAGATAGCCAGATTGTCAGAAAGGAAAATAAATAGATAAACAGATAAATAGGCAGATAGATTATGTAGGTATATAAATAGACATATAATATATAGATAGATAGACATAAAGATAGATAGCTAGATATACTAATGACTAATAGACTTATAGATAGAAACATAGTTATATAGTTAAAGAAATAGAAAGAAATAAAGATAGATACATACATACATACATTCATAGATTTAGATTGACAAATTAATAGACACGCATATAGATCAGTTTAAACAATACGTAAAAAGATAGATATACTAATATATAGATAGTCAAATATAGATAGTATAATTCAAAAGTTATACAGATAGATAGATAGATATTTAGATAGACAGATAAATAGATGGATAATAGATATATATAATATATAATTACAAATAACTAATAGACACAAAGACAGATAGATATATAGATAGACATTTAGAAAGATAGATAAATAGATAGATAGATGATAGATATCAAACTAGAAGAAATATAGAAAGATAAGAGATATATATATATATATATAAAGATAGCTAGATAGATAGACATAAACAAATAAAAAAGATAAAACCGGTAACCAATTAGATAGATAGATAGGAGAAATCGATACATAAAGAGATAGACTATAGAAGTTTATATAGCTGATAGATAGAACCATTGTAAATAGTTTAACAAATAGTGATATACATAGTTAGACAAATTGACAATATAGAGATAGGTAGATAAATTGATACTTTTATTTGTTTATACATAGTTTAATAGTTTAACAAATAATTATTAACAGATATATTGATTTGTATCTTATTATTAATTTAAAACAAATAATCTTATTATTTGTTTATTTAAACTATTTAATAATTGTAACCAATACATAGTTAAATACGAACCATTAAAATTATACTATTTAATAGTTTGTATCTTATTATATAATTTGTTTATGATAATATTTATTTGTTTATTTATTAAACTAATTATTTGGTAATACATTTCATTTGCTATTGAATTATTTTAGGTTTTCATATTATATTTAAGTAATATGAATCTTAATCATTATAGATTTTTAATTTATTTTTTTTTTAATTTAATAGAATATCTATCAATAAATTGATTATATTGAATTTATATTATATATAATTATTATGATTATTATAAATAATATTGTATTGACTCTTTAAAAAAAATTTGAAATTATTATATTTTTCAAAGGTTATAACCTTAAAAAGTATGATAAAAATAATAAAAATAATTTTTTTGTTATTTCATTTTTTAAATAAAGCCTATAGACCATTAAATGCCTGCTTACTTAAATCAGTAAGCTCATAAACTACTGAAACACCTAAATACATAAATCATTTATCATCTATATACTACTTAATGAAAATAAATCTCATTTTTATGTCTATTTATTATAATTTTAAATATTTATTTAATTATTCATAGTTTAATTTTTTACAAAAATAATTACAAAATAAATTTTCGAGTGAGACAAATATTATTTAAATAATTGATTTTTAATAAAAAAAAATATAAGCTTATAAAAAAATGAAAAATTTAAAATTAAATATTATTATTTAGTAATATATTTTGATTTGATTTTGAATCATTTTGCGTCTTTAAATATATTTTAATTAATATTTATATTTTTATTATTAGTTTATTAATTTAATTTTTGATCATTATTATAATATCTATTATTAAAATTGTTTATATTGAATTTATATGATATATAATCAGTAAGATTAATATAATTATACACGGTATTCACATTTCAAAAAATTTTAAAAATTATCTTATTTTCAAAGGTTATAACCTTTGAAAATCAAAAAAAAATCTAAAAAAATATTTTTTTATTTTTATTATTAAATAAAACCTATAAACCACAAAATGCCTAAAAACATAAATTGCTAATCTCCTAAACAACAAAACTCCTAAATAATCAAACCAATAAACCAGGTATACCATATATAATAAATACAAATCTCATTTAATTTGTATTCATTATAATTTTAAATATTCATTTTAATTATTTATTAGTTTATTTTTTATATAAATGTTAATTACAAAATAAATAATGAGTGAGACAAATATAATTTAATAATTTATTTTTATTCAAAAAAAAATATAAGCTTATAAAAAGAAGTAAAATTAATAACAAAAAATTATTATTTAGTAATATATTTACTTTGATTTTGAATCATTGTAAATAGGTTTTTAAATTATATTTTAATTACTATCAATCTTATTAATAATAGTTTATTAATTTATATTTTGATCATTATTATAATATCTATCAATAAAATTACTTATATTGAATTTTAATGTTTATAATTATTAAGATTATTATAACTAAATATTATTTTACTTTTGAAAAAAAATTTAAAAATTATTATATTTCAAAGGTTATAACCTTCAAAAATGATAAAAAATCAAAAAAAATAATTTTTTTATAATTTTATTATTTAAATAAAAATTATAAAATCACTAAATACATAAACATTTAAATCTATAGACTCTAAACCCCAAAATCCCCTTAAATACTTAAAGCATTAAACCTATATAACCTATATAATAAAGGATAATTATAATATCTATCAATAGTTTATTAATTAATCTTATCTTATTATTAATAGTTTATTAATTTAATTTTTGATCATTATTAATATATCTATCAATAAAATTGTTTATATTGAATTTATATGATATATAATTATTAATATTAATATAACTAAAGATTGTATTACATTTCAAAAATTTTAAATATTTTTATATTTCAAAGGTTATAACCTATGAAAATGAGAAAAAATTACAAATTTTTTTTGTTATTTTATTGTTTAAATAATACCTATAAACCACTAAGTGCCTAAAAACATAAATCACTAAACTCCTAAACGACAAAACCTCTAAATACTTAAACAATTAAACTAGTATACATTAATAATAAATCATAAATATCATTTAAATTTGTATTCTGTATAATTTTTAGTTTTTATTTTAATTATTTATCAGTTTATTTTTATAGAAATATTAATTACAAATTAAATTATCAGTGAGACAGATCTAATTTAAATTAAACCAGTATACCCTAAATAATAAATAATAATTCTCAATATTATTGTTTTCATTATAATTTAAAATATTCATTTTAATTAGTTATTTGTTTATTTTTATATAAATATTAATTACAAAATAAATTATGAGTTAGATAGATATAATTTATATAAATTATTTTTCATCAATAAAATATAGATAAACTTTTTAAAATAAAAAAAAATTTAAAACAAATAATTATTATTTAGTAATACATTTTCCTTTGCTTTTGAATCATTTTGGTTTTCATATTATATTTTAAGTAATATCAATCTTATTCATTATAGATTTTAATTTATTTTTTGAGAATTATTAGAATATCTCTCAATAAAATTGTTATATCAAATTTATATTATATATAATTATTATGATTATTATAAATAAATATTATATTACTCTTGAAAAAAATTTAAAAATTATTATATTTTCAAAGGATATAACCTTGAAAATATGAGAAAAAATAATAAAAATATATTTTTGTTATTTCATTTTTTAAATAAAGCATATAGACCATTAAATGCCCGCTTACTTAAATCAGTAAGCTCATAAACTACGAAACCCCTAAATACATAAACTTTTTAATATCTATATACTACTTATTGAATAAAAAATCTCATTTTTATGACTATTTATTATAATTTTAAATATTTAATTTAATTATTTATAGTTTAATTTTTTACAAAAATTAATTACAAAATAAATTTCGAGCGAGAGAAATATTATTTAAAAAATTGATTTTTAATAATAAAAAATATAAGCTTATAAAAAGAAAAGAAAAATTAAAATTAAAAATTATTAATTAGTACTATATTTTGATTTGATTTTGAATCATTTTGCGTCATGTAAATATAGTTTAATTAAAATTTATATTTTTATTAATAGTTTATTAATATAATTTTTGATCATTATTATAATATCTATCATTAAAATTGTTTATATTGAATTTATTAGATATATAATCAAAAGATTAATATAAGTATACATGTTATTCACATTTCAAAAAATTTAAAAAATTATCATATTTTCAAAGGTTTTAACCTTTGAAAATCAAAAAAAAATCAAAAAAATTTTTTTTTATTTTTATTATTTAAGTAAAATCTATAAACCACAATATGCCTACAAACATAAATTGCTAAACTCCTAAACAACAAAATTCCTAAATAATCAAACTAATAAACCGTTATACCATATATAATAAATCACAAATCTCATTTTAATTTGTATTCATTATAATTTTAAATATTCATTTTAATTATTTATTAGTTTATTTTTTATAGAAATGTTAATTACAAAGTAAATAATGAGTGAGACAAATATAATTTTAATAATTTATTTTTTATTCAAAAAAAATATATAAGCTTATAAAAAGAAGTAAAAATTTAAAAACAAAAAATTATTATTTAGTAATATATCTTACTTTGATTTTGAATCATTGTATATAGGTTTTTAAATTATATTTTAATAACTATCAATCTTATTAATATAGTTTATTAATTTATTTTTTGATCATTATTATAATATCTATCAATAAAATTACTTATATTGAATTTTAATGGTTTATAATTATTAATATTATTATAACTAAATATTATTTTTACTTTTGAAAAAAAATTTAAAAATTATTATATTTTCAAAGGTTATAACCTTCTAAAATGATAAAAAATCTCAAAAATAATTTTTTATATTTTTATTATTTAAATAAAAATTATAAATCACTAAATACTTAAACTTTAAATCTATAGACTCCTAAACCCTAAAACCCCTAAATACTTAAAGCATTAAACCTATATAACCTATATAATAAATGATAATTATAATATCTATCAATAATTTATTAATTAATCTCTATCTTATTATTAATAGTTTATTAATTTAATTTTTGATCATTATTAATATATCTATCAATAAAATTGTTTAAATTGAATTTAAATGATATATTTTTATTAATATTAATATAACTAGAGATTGTATTCACATTTCAAAAAATTTTAAATAATATTATATTTTCAAAGGTTATAACCTATGAAAATGATAAAAAATTGCAAATTTTTTTTGTTATTTTATTATTTAAATAATACCTATAAACCACTAAATGCATAAAAACATAAATCACTAAACTCCTAAACGATAAAACCTCTAAATACTTAAACCATTAAACTAGTATACATTAATAATAAATCATAAATATCATTTAAATTTGTATTCAGTATAATTTTTAATTTTATTTTAATTATTTATCAGTTTATTTTTATAGATATATTAATTACAAATTAAATTATCAGTGAGACAGATCTAATTTAAATTATACCAGTATACCCTAAATAATAAATAATAAATCTCAATATTATTGTTTTCATTATAATTTAAAATATTCATTTTAATTATTTATTTGTTTATTTTTATATAAATATTAATTACAAAATAAATTTTGAGTTAGATAGATATAATTTATATAAATTATTTTTAATCAAAAAAATATAGATAAACTTTTTAAAGAAAAAAAATTTCAAAACAAATAATTATTATTTGGTAATACATTTTCCTTTGCTATTGAATCATTTTAGGTTTTCATATTATATTTTAAGTAATATGAATCTAAATCATTATAGATTTTTAATTTATTTTTTTGATTTATCAGAATATCTATCAATAAAATTGATTATATTGAATTTATATTATATTTAATTATTATGATTATTATAAATAAATATTGTATTCACTCTTTAAAAAAATTTAAAAATTATTATATTTTCAAGGATTATAACCTTGAAAATATGAGATAAAATAATAAAAATAAATTTGTTGTTAATTCATTTTTTAAATAAAGCATATAGACCATTAAATGCCTACATACTTAAATCAGTTAGCTCATAAACCCTGAAACCCCTAAATACATAAACCCTTTAACATCTATATACTACTTAATGAATAATAAATCTCATTTTTTATCTATTTATTATAATTTTAAATATTCAATTTAATTATTTATAGTTTAATTTTTTACAAAAATTAATTACAAAATAAATTTCTAGCGAAACAAACATTATTTAAATAATTGATTTTTAATAAAAAAAATATAAGTTAATAAAAAGAATGAAAAATTTAAAAATTAAATATTATTATTTAGTAATATATTTTGATTTTATTTTGAATCATTTTGCGTCATGTAAATATATTTTAAGTAAAATTTATATTTTTATTAATAGTTTATCAAATTAATTTTTGATCATTATTATAATATCTATCATTAAAATTGTTTATATTGAATTTATATGATATATAATTAGTAAGATTAATATAATTATACATGGTATTCACATTTCAAAAAATTTAAAATTATCTTATTTTCAAAGGTTATAACCTTTGAAAATCAGAAAAAATCTAAAAAAAAATTTTTTATTTTTATTATTTAAATAAAACCTATAAACCACAAAATGCCTAAAAACATAAATTGCTAAACTCCTAAACAACAAAACTCCTAAATAATCAAACCAATAAACCGGTATACCATTATAATAAATCACAAATTTCATTTAATTTGTATTCATTATAATTTTAAATATTCATTTTAATTATTTATTAGTTTATATTTATAGAAATGTTAATTACAAATAAATAATGAGTGAGACAAATATAATTTTAATAATTTATTTTTAATCAAAAAAAAATATAAGCCTTAAAAAAGAAGTAAAAATTTAAAAACAAAAAATTATTATTTAGTAATATATTTTACACTGATTTTGAATCAGTGTATATAGGTTTTGAAATTATATTTTAAATTCTATCAATCTTATTCATAAAAGTTTATTAATTTATTTTTTGATCATTATTATAATATCTATCAATAAAATTACTTTTATTGAATTTTAATGTTTTATAATTATTAATATTATTATAACAAAATATTATTTTTACTTTTGAAAAAAAATTTAAAAATTTTTATATTTTCAAAGGTTATAAACTTCAAAAATGATAAAAAATCACAAAAACAATTTTTTTATCATTTTATTATTTAAATAAAAATTATAAATCACTAAATACCTAAACATTTAAATCTATAGACTCCTAAACCCCAAAACCCCCTAAATACTTAAAGCATTAAACCTATATAATCTATAAAATAAATGATAATTATAATATCTATCAATAGTTTATTAATTAATATCTATCTTATTATTAATAGTTTATTAATTTAATTTTTGATCATTATTGATATATCTATCAATAAAATTGTTTATATTGAATTTATATGATATATAATTTTTAATATTATTATAAGTAAATATTATAATCAGATTTCAAAAAAAATTTTAATATTATTATATTTTCAAAGGTTATAACCTAAGAAAATGAGAAAAAAGTATAAATTTTTTTTTGTTATTAATTATTTAAATAATACCTATAAACACTAAATGCCTAAAAACATAAATCACTAAACTCCTAAACGACAAAACCTCTAAATACTTAAACCATTAAACTAGTATACATTAATAATAAATCAAAAATATCATTTAAATTTGTATTCAGTATAATTTTTAATATTGTTTTAATTATTTATAGTTTATTTTTATAGAAATATTAATTACAAATTAAATTTTCATTGGACATATCTAATTTAAATTAAACCAGTATACCCGAAATAATAAATAATAAATCTCATTTTAATTATTTATATACTAAATAATTGATTTTTTTTTTAAATATAAGCTTATAAAAGAAGGAAAAATTTAAAAATTTAATATTATTATTTAGTAATATATTTTGATTTGATTTTGAATCATTTTGCATCATGTAAATATATTTTGATTAAAATTTATAATTTTATAAATAGCTTATTAATTTAATTTTTGATCATTATTATAAATTCTATCATTAAAATTGTTTATATTGAATTTATATGATATATAATCAGTAAGATTAATATAATTATACATGGTATTCACATTTTAAAAAATTTTAAAAATTATCTTATTTTCAAAGGTTATAAACTTTGAAAATCATAAAAAATCTAAAAAATTTTTTTATATTTTTATTACGTAAATAAAACCTATAAACCATAATATGCATAAAAACATAAATTGCTAAACTCCTAAACACTAAAACTCCTAAATACTCAAACTAATAAACCGGTATACCATATAATATAAATCACAAATATCATTTAAATTTCTATTCATTATAATTTTAAATATTCATTTTAATTATTTATTAGATTATTTTTTATATAAATGTTAATTACAAAATAAATAATGAGTGAGACAAATATAATTTTAATAATTTATTTTTTATTCAAAAAAAAATATAAGCTTATAAAAAGAAGTAAAAATTAAATATCAAAAAATTATTATTTAGTAATATATTTACTTTGATTTTGAATCATTGTAAATAGCTTTTTAAATTATATTTTAATTACTATCAATCTTATTAATAATAGTTTATTAATTTATATTTTGATCATAATTATAATATCTATCAATAAAATTACTTATATTGAATTTTAATGTTTTATAATTATTAAGATTATTATAACTAAATATTATTTTTACTTTAGAAAAAAAATTTAAAAATTATTATATTTTCAAAGGTTATAACCTTCAAAAATGATAAAAAATCACAAAATTAATTTTTTTATCATTTTATTATTTAAATAAAAATTATAAATCACTAGATACCTAAACATTTAAATCTATAAACTCCTAAACCCAAAAAGCCCCTAAATACTTAAAGCATTAAAACAATATAACCTATATAATAAAGGATAATTATAATATCTATCAAAAGTTTATTAATTAATCTTTATCTTATTATTAATAGTTTATTTATTTAATTTTTGATCATTATTAATATATCTATCAATAAAATTGTTTATATTGAATTTATATGATATATAATTATTAATATTAATATAACTAAAGATTGTATCCACATTTCAAAAATTTTAAATATTATTATATTTTCAAAGGTTATAACCTATGAAAATGAGAAAAAATTACGAATTTTTTTTTGTTATTTTATTGTTTAAATAATACCTATAAACCACTAAGTGCCTAAAAACATAAATCACTAAACTCCTAAACGACAAAACCTCTAAATACTTAAACATTTAAACTAGTATACATTAATAATAAATCATATATATCATTTAAATTTGTATTATGTATAATTTTTAATTTTTATTTTAATTATTTATCAGTTTATTTTTATAGAAATATTAATTACAAATTAAATTATCTATGAGACAGATCTAATTTAAATTATACCAGTATACCCTAAATAATAAATAATAATTCTCAATATTATTGTTTTTATTATAATTTAAAATATTCATTTTAATTAGATATTTGTTTATTTTTATATAAATATTAATTACAAAATAAATTATGAGTTAGATAGATATAATTTATATAAATTATTTTTCATCAATAAAATATACATAAACTTTTTACAAAAAAAAATTTTAAAAAAATAATTATTATTTAGTAATACATTTTCCTTAGCTTTTGAATCATTTTAGGTTTTCATATTATATTTTATGTAATATGAATCTTATTCATTATAGATTTTTAATTTAATTTTTGAGAATTATTAGAGTATCTCTCAACAAAATTGTTTATATCAAATTTATATTATATATAATTATTATGATTATTATAAATAAATATTGTATTCACTCTTGAAAAAAATTTAAAAATTATTATTTTTTCAAGGGTTATAACTTTGAAAATATGAGAAAAAATAACAAGAATAAATGTTTGTTATTTCATTTTTTTTAATAAAGCATATAGACCATTAAATGCCTGCTTACTTAAATCAGTTAGCTCATAAACCCCGAAACCCCTAAATACATAAACCCTTTAACATCTATATACTACTTAATGAATCATAAATCTCATTTTTTGTTTATTTATTATAATTTTAAATATTCAATTTAATTATTTATAGTTTAATTTTTTTGAAAAATTAATTACGAAATAAATTTCGAGCGAGACAAACATTATTTAAATAATTGAATTTTAATAAAAAAAAATATATGCTTATAAATAGAAGGAAAAATTTAAAAATTAAATATTATTATTTAGTAATATATTTTGATTTTATTTTGAATCATGTAAATTTCTTTTAATTAAAATTTATATTTTTATTAATAGTTTATTAATTTTATTTTTGATCATTATTATAATATCTACCATTAAAATTGTTTATATTTAATTTATATGATATATAATCAATAAGATTAATATAATTATACATGGTATTCACATTTCAAAAAATTTTAAAAATTATCTTATTTTTAAAGGTTATAATCTTTGAAAATCCGAAAAAAATTTAAAAAAAAAATTTATTTTTTTTATTTAAATAAAACCCACAAACCAAAAAATGCCTAAAAACATAAATTGTTAAATGCCTAAACAATAAAACTCCTAAGTAATCAAAATAATAAACCGGTATACCATTTATAATAAATCACAAATTTCATTTTAATTTGTATTATTTATAATTTTAAATATTCATTTTAAATAATTATTAGTTTATTTTTTTTAGAAATGTTAATTACAAAATAAATAATGAGTAAGACAAATATAATTTTAATAATTTATTTTTAATCAAAAAAAATATATAAACTTATAAAAAGAAGTAAAAATTTAAAAACAAAAAATTATTATTTAGTAATATATTATACTTTTATTTTTAATCATTGTATATAGGTTTTGAAATTATATTTTAATTGCTATCAATCTTATTAATAATAGTTTATTAATTTATTTTTTGATCATTATTATAATGTCGATAAATAAAATTACTTATATTGAATTTTAATGTTTATAATTATTAAGATTATTATAACTAAATATTATATTTACTTTTGAAAAAAAATTTAAAAATTATATATTTTCATAGGCTATAACCTTCAAAAATGATAAAAAATCACAAAAATAATTTTTTTATAATTTTATTATTTAAATAAAACTTATATACCACTAAATAACTAAACATTTAATTCTATAGACTCCTAAACCCCAAAACCCCTAAATACTTAAAGCATTAAATGTATATAACCTATATAATAAAAGATAACTATAATATCTATCAATAGTCTATTAATTAATATCTATCTTATTATTAATAGTATATTAGTTTAATTTTTGATCATTATTAATATATCTATCAATAAAATTGTTTATATTGGATTTATATGATATATAATTATTAATATTAATATAACTAAAGATTGTATTCACATTTCAAAAATTTTAAATATTATTATATTTTCAAAGGTTATAACCTATCAAAATGAGAAAAAATTACAATATTTTTTTTTGTTATTTTATTGTTTAAATAATACCTATAAACCACTAAGTGCCTAAAAACATAAATCACTAAACACCTAAATGACAAAACCTCTAAATACTTAAACCATTAAATTAGTATACATTAATAATAAATCATAAATATCACTTAAATTTGTATTCAGTATAATTTTTAATTTTTATTTTAATTATTTATCAGTTTATTTTTATAGAAATATTAATTACAAATTAAATTTTCAGTGGACAGATCTAATTTAAATTAAACTAGTATTCCCTAAATAATAAATAATAAATCTCAATATTTTTGTTTTCATTATAATTTAAAATATTCATTTTAGTTAGTCATTAGTTTATTTTTATATAAATATTAATTACAAAATAAATTATGAGTTAGATAATTTATATAAATTATTTTTAATCCAAAAAGTATAGATAAACTTTTTAAAAGAAAAAAAAATTCAAATCAAATAATTATTATTTAGTAATACATTTTCCTTTGCTTTTGAATCATTTTAGGTTTTCATATTATATTTTAAATAATATGAATCATATTCATTATATATTTTTAATTTATTTTTTTAGATTTATTAGAATATATATCAATAAAATTGATTATATTGAATTTATATTATATATAATTATTATGATTATAATAAATAAATATTGTATTTACTCTTGAAAAAAATTTAAAAATTATAATATTTTCAATGGTTATAACCTTGAAAATATGATAAAAAATAATAAAAATAATTTTTTTTATTTCATTTTTTAAATATAGCCTATAGACCAATAATGCCTATAGACCAATAATGCCTATAGACCAATAATGCTTATAGACCAATAATGCCTCCTTACTTAAATCAGTAAGCTCATAAACCCCGAAACCACTAAATACATAAACCCTTTAACATCTATATACTACTTAATGAATAAGAAATCTCATTTTTATGTCTATTTATAATAATTTTAAATATTTAATTTAATTATTTATAGTTTAATTTTTTACAAAAATTAATTACAAAATAAATTTCGAGATAGACAAACATTATTTAAATAATTGATTTTTAATAAAAAAATATAAGCTTATAAAATGAAGGAAAATTTTAAAAATTAAATATTATTATTTAGTAATATATTTTCTTTTTATTTTGAATCATTTTGCGTCATGCAAATATATTTTAATTAAAATTTATATTTTTATTAATAGTTTATTAATTTAATTTTTGATCATTATTATAATATCTATAATTAAAATTGTTTATATTTAATTTATATGATATATAATCAGTAAGATTAATATAATTATACATGGTATTAACATTTAAAAAAATTTATAAAATTATCTTATTTTCAAAGGTTATAACCTTTGAAAATACGAAAAAATCTAAAAAAAAAATTTTTATTTTTTTTATTTAAATAAAACCTATAAACTACAAAATGCCTAAAAACATAAATTGTTAATTGCCTAAACAACAAAACTGGTAAATAATAAAAACAATAAACAGGTATATCATTTATAATAAATCACAAATTTCATTTTAATTTGTATTATTTATTATTTTAAATATTCATTTTAGATATTTATAAGTTTATTTTATATAGAAATGTTAATTACAAATTAAATTTTCAGTGGACTGATCTAATTTAAATTAAACCAGTATACCCTAAATAATAAATATTAAATTTTAACATTATTGTTTTCATTATAATTTAAAATATTCATTTTAATTAGTCATTTGTTTATTTTTATATAAATATTAATTACAAAATAAATTGGGTTACATAGATATAATTTATATAAATTATTTTTAATCCAAAAAGTATAGATAAACTTTTTAAAGAAAAAAAATTTTCAAATCAAATAATTATTATTTAGTAATACATTTTCCTTTACTTTTGAATCATTTTAGGTTTTCATATTATATTTTAAGTAAAATGAATCATATTCATTATAGATTTTTAATTTATTTTTTTAAATTTATTAGAATATCTATCTATAAAATCGATTATTAATTATTATGATTATAATAAATAAATATTTTATTCACTTTTGAAAAAAATTTAAAAATTATTATATTTTCAATGGTTATAACCTTCAAAATATGATAAAAAATAATACAAATAAATTTTTTGTTATTTCATTTTTTAAATAAAGACTATATACCTTTAAATGCCTGCTTACTTAAATCAATAAGCTCATAAACCCCGAAACCCCTAAATACATAAACCCTTTAACATCTATATACTACTTAATGAATATTAAATCTCATTTTTATGTGTATTTATAATAATTTTAAATATTCAATATAATTATTTATAGTTTAATTTTTTACGAAAATTAATTACGAAATAAATTTTGAGCGAGACAAACATTATTTAAATAATTGATTTTTTTTTAAAAAATATAAGCTTATAAAAAGAATAAAAATTTTAAAAAATAAATATTATAATTTAGTAATATATTTTGATTTGATTTTGAATCATTTTGCATCATGTAAATATATTTTGATTAAAATTTATAATTTTATAAATTGCTTATTAATTTTATTTTTGATCATTATTATAATTTCTATCATTAAAATTGTTTATATTGAATTTATTTGATATATAATCAGTAAGATTAATATAATTATACATGGCCTTCACATTTCAAAAAATTTTAAAAATTATCATATTTTCAAAGGTTATAAACTTGAAAATCAAAAAAAAATCTAAGAAAAAATTTTCTTATTTTTATTATTTAAGTAAAATCCATAAACCATAATATGCCTAAAAACATAAATTGCTAAACTTCTAAACAAAAAACTCCTAAATAATCAAACCAATAAACCGGTATTTCATATATAATAAATCACAAATCTGATTTTAATTTGTATTCATTATAATTTTAAATATTCATTTTAATTATTTTTTGTTTATTTTTTATAGAAATGTTAATTAAAAGTAAATAATGAGTGAGACAAATATAATTTTAATAATTTATTTTTTATTCAAAAAAAAATAGATAAGCTTATAAAAAGAAGTAAAAATTTAAAAACAAAAAATTATTATTTAGTAATATATTTTACTTTGATTTTGTCATTGTATATAGGTTTTTAAATTATATTTTAATAACTATCAATCTTATTAATAATAGTTTATTAATTTATTTTTTGTTCATTATTATAATATCTATCAATAAAATTACTTACATTGAATTTTAATGTTTTATAATTATTAATATTATTATAACTATATTATTTTTACTTTTGAAAAAAAATTTAAAAATTATTATATTTTCAAAGGTTATAACCTTCAAAAATGATAAAAAATCTCAAAAATAATTTTTTATATATTTATTATTTAAATAAAAATTATAAATCACTAAATACTTAAACTTTTAAATCTATAGTCTCCTAAACCCAAAACCCGCTAAATACATAAAGGATTAAACCTATATAACCTATATAATAAATGATAATTATAATATCAATCAATAGTTTATTAATTAATCTCTATCTTATTATTAATAGTTTATTAATTTAATTTTTGATCATTATTAATATATCTATCAATATTATTTGTTTAAATTGAATTTAAATGATATATTGTTATTAATATTAATATAACTAGAGATTGTATTCACATTTCAAAAAATTTTAAATATTATTATATTTTCAATGGGTATAACCTATGAAAATGATTAAAAATTGCAAATTTTTTTTTGTTATTTTATTATTTAAATAATACCTATAAACCACTAAATGCCTAAAAACATAAATCACTAAACTCCTATACGATAAAACCTCTAAATACTTAAACCATTAAACTAGTATACATTAATCATAAATCATAAATATCATTTAAATTTGTATTCAGTATAATTTTTAATTTTTATTTTAATTATTTATCAGTTTATTTTTATAGAAATATTAATTACAAATCAAATTATCAGTGAGACAGATCTAATTTAAATTAAACCAGTATACCCTAAATAATAAATAATAAATCTCAATATTATTATTTTAATTATAATTTAAAATATTCATTTTAATTATTTATTTGTTTATTTTTATATAAATATTAATTACAAAATAAATTATGAGTTAGATAGATATAATTTATATATATTATTTTTCATCAAAAAAATATAGATAAACTTTTAAAAAACAAATTTCAAAACAAATAATTATTATTTAGTAATACATTTTTCATTGCTATTGAATCATTTTAGGTTTTCATATTATATTTTATGTAATATGAATCAAAATCATTATAGATTTTTAATTTATTTTTTTTTGATTTATTAGAATATCTATCAATAAATTGATTATATTGAATCTATATTATATTTAATTATTATGATTATTATAAATAAATATTGTATTCAATCTTTAAAAAAATTTAAAAATTATTATATTTTCAAGGATTATAACCTTGAAAATATGAGAAAAAATAATAAAAATAAAGTTTTTGTTATTTCATTTTTTAAATATAGCATATAGACCATTAAATGCCTGCTTACTTAAGTCAGTAAGCTCATAAACCCTTTAAAATCTATATACTACTTAATGAATAATAAATCTCATTTTTTGTCTATTTATTATAATTTTAAATATTCAATTTAATTATTTATAGTTTAATTTTATACAAAAATTAATTACAAAATAAATTTCGAGCGAGACAAATATTATTTAAATAATTGATTTTTAATAAAAAAAATATAAGCTTATAAAAAGAAGGAAAAATTTAAAAATTAAATATTATTATTTATTAATATATTTTGTTTTTTTTTTGAATCATTTTGCGTCATGTAAATATATTTTAATTAAAATTTATATTTTTATTAATATTTATTAATTTAATTTTTGATAATTATTATAATATCTATCATTAAAATTGTTTATTTTAACTTTATATGATATATAATCAGTAAGATTAATATAATTATACATGGTATTCACATTTAAAAAAATTTTAAAAATTATCTTATTTTCAAAGGTTATAACCTTTGAAAATCTGAAAAAATCTAAAAAACAATTTTTTTATTTTCTTTTTTAAAATAAAACCTATAAACCACAAAATGCCTAAAAACATATTTGCTAA
Organism: Sapria himalayana; assembly: GCA_029783825.1. NCBI lineage: Eukaryota > Viridiplantae > Streptophyta > Magnoliopsida > Malpighiales > Rafflesiaceae > Sapria > Sapria himalayana. The sequence goes on along the minus strand of JAREIK010001004.1, from coordinate 95,425 downwards.
ACTCCTAAACAACAAAAATCTTAAATAATCAAACTAATAAACCGGCACACCATTTATAATAAATCACAAATTTCATTTTAATTTGTATTCATTATACTTTTAAATATTCATTTTAATTATTTATTAGTTTATTTTTTATAGAAATGTTAATTACAAAATAAATAATGAGTGAGACAAATATAATTTTAATAATTTATTTTTAATCATAAAAAAATATATAAGCTTATAAAAAGAAGTAAAAATTTAAAAAGAAAAAATTATTATTTAGTAATATATTTTACTTTGATTTTGAATCATTATATATAGGTTTTGAAATTATATTTTAATTGCTATCAATCTTATTAATAATAGTTTATTAATTTAATTTTTGATCATTATTATAATATCTATAAATAAAATTACTTATATTGAATTTTAATGTTTATAATTATTAAGATTATTATAACTAAATATTATATTTACTTTTGAAAAAAAATTTAAAAATTAATATATTTTCAAAGGGTATAAACTTCAAAAATGATAAAAAATCACAAAAATTAATTTTTTATAATTGTATTATTTAAATAAAACTTATATACCACTAAAGACCTAAACATTTAAATCTATAGACTCCTAAACCCCAAAACCCCCTAAATACTGAAAGCATTAAACCTAAATAACCTATCTAATAAAAGATAACTATAATATCTATCAATAGTTTATTAATTAATCTCTATCTTATTATTAATAGTTTATTAATTTAATTATTGATCATTATTAATATATCTATCAATAAAATTGTTTATATTGAATTTATATGATATATAATTATTAATATTAATATAACTAAAGATTGTATTCACATTTCAAAAATTTTAAATATTATTATATTATCAAAGGTTATAACCTATGAAAATGAGAAAAAATTACAACAATTTTTTTGTTATTTTATTGTTTAAATAATACATATAAACCACTAAGTGCCTAAAAACATAAATCAATAGATACCTAAACGACAAAACCTTTAAATCCTTAAACCATTAAACTAGTATCAATTAATAATAAATCATAAATATCATTTAAAATGTATTAAGTATAATTTGTAATTTTTATTTTATTATTTATAAGTTTAATTTTATAGAAATATTAATTACAAATTAAATTCTCAGTGAGACAGATCTAATTTAAATTAAACTAGTATGCCCTAAATAATAAATAATAAATCTCAATATTATTGTTTTCATTATAATTTAAAATATTCATTTTAATTAGTTAATTATTTATTTTTATATAAATATTAATTACAAAATAAATTTTGTGTTAGATAGATATAATTTATATAAATTATTTTTCATCAAAAAAATATAGTTAAACTTTTTAAAATAAAAAAAAATTCACAAAAAATAATTATTATTTATTAATACATTTTCCCTTGATTTTGAATTATTTTAGATTTTCATATTATATTTTAAGTAATATGAATCTTATTCATTATAGATTTTTAATTTATTTTTTGAGAATTATTAGAATATCTATCAATAAAATTGTTTATATTGAATATATATTATATATAATTATTATGATTATTATAAATAAATATTGTATTCTCTCTTGAAAAAAATTTAAAAATTATCATATTTTCAATGGTTATAACCTTGAAAATATGATAAAAAATAATAAAAATAATTTTTTTTATTTCATGTTTTAAATAAAGCCTATAGACCAATAATGCCTACTTACTTAAATCAGTAAGCTAATAAACCCCGAAACCCCTTAATACATAAACCTTTTAACATCTATATAGTACTTAATGAATAATAAATCTCATTTTTATGTCTATTTATTATAATTTTAAATATTTATTTTAATTATTCATTGTTTAATTTTTTACAAAAATTAATTACAAAATAAATTTCGAGTGAGAGAAATATTAATTAATTAATTGATTTTTAATAAAAAAAAATATGAGATTATAAAAAAATGAAAAATTTAAAAGATAAATATTATTATTTAGTAATATATTTTGATTTGATTTTGAATCATTTTGCGTCATGTAAATATATTTTAATTAATATTTATATTTTTATTAATAGTTTATTAATTTAATTTTTGAACTATATGATAATATCTATCATTAATATTGTTTATATTGAATTTATATGATATATAATCAGTAAGATTAATATAATTATACATGGTATTCATATTTCAAAAAATTTTAAAAATTATTTTATTTTCAAAGGTTATAACCATTGAAAATCCGAAAAAATCTAAAATAAAATTTTTTTATTTTTATTATTTAAATAAAACCTATAAACCAAAAAATACCTAAAAACATAAATTGCTAAACTCCTAAGCAACAAAACCCCTAAATAATCAAACCAATAAACTGGTATACTATTTATAAAAAATCATAAATCACATTTTAATTTGTATTCATTATAGTTTTAAATATACATTTAAATTATTTATTAGTTTATTTTTATAGAAATATTAATTACAAAATAAATAATGAGTGAGTCAAATATAATTTTAATAATTTATTTGTTAAACTATGTATAGAAATTAATAAAATTAATAATTGATACAAATTATTTGTAATTGGTTACAAATTATACTATCTCTATATTTGTTGCTCCACTATTTAATAGTTTAAGAATTTAATAAACAAATACTGTATTCATTATATAATAAGATTTACAAATAATTTAATAGTTTGTATTCATTAAAAACTAATTATTATAATAATATTTATTTGGCTGGACGGGTCACGCTGCCGCCATGCGTGCCTGCGTGAACCGGCACGGGACGAATCGTGCCGGCGTGCCGTGCCAAGGCACGGCTCGGGCTGTTCCTAACCCGGGCACGGCATGGGCCCGGGCATGGTTTAAAAATGTGCCGGGCCGGCCCAGGCACGGCCGAACCGTGCCATGCCTCGTGCGGGCCGGGGCGGCCCGGCATGTTTGACAGCTCTAGATTCTCCCTATTGTTTAGTTTAATCCGACATTTGATAATCCATAAGATATAAAACTTAACTAATGATTTATTAATTTCTTAATTTATTTCTAACTTGCTATTAAATTTTAGGTTACAAGACAATGTTAGAGCGTCTGGTTCCATTTCTAGAGTTTTGAGAACAATTTTCAGGAAGTCCTTTAAACCTTATGGACATAATTGGAAGACACTAACACATAGAGACCAATTAATAATTTGGAGAGATTTTAAGGTACATATTACTACCTAACATTTTTTACATATTTTATTTATTCTTTTGTTCACTAATTAAAAATGTTTTAATTATAATTGCAAAAAAGTTTATAGGTGGACACAGCCAAAGGAGGCGATCAAAAGTGTGTTCTACAAACATGCCGTAAAATGTTATAAGGACACCATGTACGAGGTCAAAAATAAATGGTTGAAGAAGAAAGAACAAGATTGAGTATCCCGGATCATGTTTTCTAGGAGTGGTGGATAAGATGGGAAGATCTTGATTATAGGAAGAGGTGTGATAAGCATAGCGGCAATCATCGCTCATAGCGGGCTGGGGAGGGTAGTGTCATGTCAACACACACTTGTGGATCTCACTCTATGCGTGAGCATGAATCAGCATTGATATTATTTCTAATTTATACTTTTTCTGTTTATTACTTTATGAATTATGTTTAATTATGCCTAATTTTCATTTGTCAAATTTTTTTTTTCAGAATAATTAACGTATGTAATGTGTGTAATTAAAGACACGCAAGGAGGTTAAGAAGCCCACTGCTCCTCACTTATTCAGATACACGCACACGAAGGCTCATGATGATCTGACTTTTGTTGATCAGAGATCTCATACAGTAAATGTAAGTTTCATTAAAAAAATATATTTTCTCTTTTTTTTAATATAAATTTAAATACATATCGTACATGTTTATTAGGCGAGATATGAGGAAATGTTAGCTACTATGACTCAAGTGTATCAAGTCTACTTCAGGTTCATGTGATGGTGCAACATGTAGTTTTCATTCATCATCTCTACCAGTTGATACGAATCAGATTTGGTATGCGGCTGTTGATGGAAAGGAAAAGATACTCGTCTATGACGTCAGTTCATCGACATCATCATTCTACTCACATTGGTGATCAGATAATGAAGCTGCATATTCAGGACCAGATTCGAATTTGTTCTTGCTGATGGAGAAATTTCAAGACGTGATGGGAAATGATATACAGTATTAGTTGGTCGATACCGAGCGATGAATGATTGACTATGAGGATGATAGGGATGAGTTGCGTCTGCATTTTGACTGGCTTACAAAGATGTTTCAGGATGGAGGACTACAATTCAACCCTAATGATCTACCTCAGATTATTCGGCATAATGCTCTAGCTACAACATCTACTCCATCACCTACAACAGCACCTGCAGCAACCGCATCTGGACTAGCAGTAGTAGACAGCTGAACCCAAGTACCCAACATCTCAGCATACAGACCAAATATGTCTTAGCATAATGATTATGAAACTAGGTTGGTAAATCGTCAGTAATAGGTTTACCGACCAAAAAATAACTAATTACTGACCAAATAATTAGTTGATATTTTAGTGAATGTTAGTAGGGATCACACATCTTAATATTATTTTCGCTTAAATAGTTTTAACTTTAAAATTCTTATAAAATCCAATATATTAGAATTATATAATCATACATTTAAGTCATAAAGAATAAATACACATAAAAAATATTGCTTACAATATACACACATAATTCTCACTACAAATGTGCTTTGTAATCCTCTATATAAAAATATGAAAATGATTATGATAACTTACATACTTAAAAGCACTCATATAAAACAATAAATAATTATAAAAAATGATAAATTATATAATAATTGAGAAATATTATTAGTTTCTAAAATATTGGATCATTTAAATCTCATAATGATTATAGTTTGCATATGTGTTTCAAAAGTTACATATAAAATTAGATCATTTAAATCCCAAAAGATATCTTGAAGCATTGGGTGATTTCAGAATTTCCAAGACATACATAGAAGAATGACCCACATCCTTTTTAAACTTATAAATTTTTGCAAAGGTCCCAAAAAATCTGTAGGATGTCTCCACAAACCAAAATTTTTATAATTTACTATGTTTTTCAGATATATGTCAACACCTTTTGTGCATTCATGATATGTTTCTTTTATTTTCAGATATTCTTTATGAAGTTCCATATGAAACACACCCATAGAATCCACATATAAACCATTTATATTCTGAATTTGAATATTGAGGTTTTGAGCATAGCTAGAACCATGGGTCCCTCAATGTTAGTATGGAGCCACAAATGAATCATTTTTTCTTAAGTTAGTCTGCTAGTGAAGAAAATCATCATGAATGGTTCTTTCTAACATCCAGCATCCATTGCCAACAATTTTTTAGAAATGGAATTATGTGCCAAAACCTCATTGATTTAAGAAGCATATTAGCTCCTTGATAATTTCATTTCAAATTTTATATGGAAATGCCCCCATCTTGCAGTATGAAGGTGGTCGTTGCTGGGATGGGTTTAGACTAAAGAGAGAATGAATTCAATACGGAGATCTAGCGAGGCCCTCTTTCTAAAAGGACGTAAGCCCCTTTATTTAGAGATAGGGGCAAAGGCAAAGAGCTCGGCTGACTTTAGAAAAGAATGCGAAGGGGCTAGTAATGTATCATCAAAAAATGAAAGAAATAGATGAGTTGATGATAAATAAAAATCTTTGGAACATATTGAAATGTAAATATTGTTCGCCAAATAGAAACAGCATTTCATGTTCTTAAAGGTATATTATGCATCTCAAAGTAATAAAATAATAAAGATAGAAGACTTACCTTCCACAATTAAGCCTCTCAGAGTCCACAAGTCACCCATTTTTGGTCCCCCACCACCTATCAAAGTTACAAACAACAACAAAGTAACAAAGAATATGAATATAATACTTATCCAAAATAAATCCGATAATATTTCACTCTATCATATTGCTGGTTCAATTGAGTTTTACCATCAATAAAACATCGATACTAAATCTCATCATAGTGATGTAAATATGTCTAGGAGAATACAGTATCAAAAATAATAATGAAAATATAAAGTAACCCAAGATATTGATTCCTTACCATCAGCTTGTTGAGGTATGTAAGTTCCATTCAAATATACTCAACCCATAGATCTGAATTTGAGCAGATTCTTAAACCATTGTGCATAAGAACCTTAGCAGTTGTAGCATTTAAGTTATAATTAAATTCCCAAGTTGCAGCACAAATCCAAACTTCAAGAACCTTTGGATGAAATCGAATTGCTAGAGCTAGTACCTACATGAATTAAAATAAATGGATTAACCTAAAGAGGTCTAGAGCTCGATCATAAAAGTAATCTAATATAGCTATATCCAATGATAATAATGTGTATATGCTCAGAAATGTCAATATTTTATAGATTGATGCAATAGTAAGATATGCTGGCATGCTCTATAACTTGATTAATTCAAGTGAAATGGATCGAAGAATGATACAAGAGATAGGGATGCTGATAAAAACATGAACATTTGTGAGACTGAAATAATCAATAATATGATATGATATGGAATTGCAAATTTTTTGCATTTAAACCCTAAAAATTGATTTAAAAAGAAGAAAAACTATGCCTTCTTCATCATTAATATTTAACACGAGACCTTGTTTTTGGTGCTCCTATAAGTTGGTGTTCATGCTTACCAATGCGAAGATGGTTCAATGAGATGAAGTTATAGAGATTATGAAGAGGGTTCCATTTGGATGAAAAAACATGTGTTATTACTCATGGATTCATGGTATAAATAAAATGCCTGATATACAGACACATGAGTGGAGAAGTGAATGTTAGAGATGATATGAAAAAGCTATAGATTTCTGCAGCCAAGGATGGGATGCTAGTGTTCTAGTTTAGGTCTTGACTATTCTACACTGTTTGTTGTGTTTTTCTGAAATCACATCGGATATCTGAAATGACATCGAATTTTTGAAATCACAACAGCAGTATCTCTTCATATTTGGGGTTGTAAAAAAATTAAATTTAGCTATGAATTACCAAGGGAAAATCTATCTCTAAAGTTGTTGCTAAATTTTCATATTATTTTATTTTAAAAAAACATATTATTTCATATAACCTTAATTAAATTGTATAAATATATAACCCTACAAAATTCATAATATTTCATATTTTTAATAATTTATAGATAAATCTATAATATTATTTTATCAATAAAAAAATATTATGAAATTATAAAAAAATATTTCATATATATATAAACACACACACACACACACACACACACACATATGGTTATACATTTTTAAGAATTTAATATATTTAATTGAATATAATATGAAATAGATTTTTAGGCATAAAAATTCATATTATTTGATATAATTTATAATTTATAAAAATCCTAAAATAACATAAAGTGAGAAGATTATAAAAAAAAGATATATTTATTATTTTAATAAGAACAGAATATAAAAAGCTAATATCAAATATTTTACTCAAAGGTTTAACTCTTATATATTTCAGTAGTGCAAAAATAAAACTCGAATTCAAATCAATGTAGGGTCAGATTGGTAGTGCTCTTCAAAAGTGTTTATAGGGCTAAAAATAATTTTAAGTGTTTTTAGGACAAAAATATCATTAGTAATATTTTTAAAAACTTTTTTGAAACCATAAAAAACATTTGAAGTATTCTTTTAATAAGCACCTCGAGAAATTTGTGTTATAAATCATCAAAAGTTTCTGGATATAATATAGGTGTCAAATGGGCCAGGTGGTCAGGGCATGACCCAAAGTCTAATGCAATTCAGTCATGCCTAGCCTGACATGGCACGCTGCTATGTCATGCCCGGGCCAATGCTGGGTTGACCCTCTGCATGAATCATGTCATGTCATGCCTAGGGATTTTGGCCCATGTGTCATGCCAAGCATGGCATGGGTGCCTGGAACATGGCCATGGCACGGGGGACGATGCGGTGATGCACAATGGGCAACGACTCGACATGCCCAATGGGTAATGGTGATGTGGCGACGTGCCCCTTGAAATCTTACTTTTTTTAAAAAAGACCTACCCTGAGTCAAATAGACCCGTCCAACCCAACCAACCCAGTCTAAACCTTTCAAACTTTGGTAGATTCCAAGCCATAGGTAGTGTCTGACCTGAACTACCATGTCAGACATGCCATGACATGAACATCAAGCCAGCCTAAAGGGGCCATAAAAAAATGGGAAGGGCCAGCCCAGTCCTTTTGACACATCTAAGATGTAATTAAAACATCTATTCATTTATACTTAAATAGCAATTTATTTTATTTAAAATTTTTGAAAAATTTGAATTTTTTTTTAAATTAAAATAATTCAAATTTTTAGAAAATATATTTTTTAAAGATTTATATAAACATAAAAGTAATTCTTTTAAGTTTTATTAATATAAATATTTATTTGTTTATTCATTAATTCATTTTTTTTTGTAAAATTTTTTATCATACAAATAATTATTTTAGGTTTTTATTAATACAAATGTTTATGTATGTTCATTTATTACTGCAAATATTTTAAAAAATATTTATAATTATAGAATTAATTATTTAATGCATATATTAATAAGTATATTTATATATCATAATTAAATAATTTAAATAATCTTTTGTATTATTTTTTAAAATTTTCTAAAAATAAAAATATTTATCTTAGTCTTTATTGATATAAATTTTTATTCGTATTTAGATATTTTTTTAATGATTAATTATAAAATTTTATTTTTATAATTATATAGGGAGAAGTGTCTTTCAAAGATTCCTTATCCAAAGACCATGATAGACCTTTCATATATAAAATTATAAAAAATATTAAAACAAATAATATATAAAGAAAATAATTCAGTATAGATTAAAGACAAAAATTAATCCCAAGCTAAATAGCTAGGGAAGAATGCCTAGCTAAATGGATATATTTTGTGATAATTATAATTTAAGGACTAATCGCTTACTATTAATATATAATTATAAAAAAAATTTCAGAGAACTATTTAACGAGGGATTTTTTCTAAAGCTAATTAGCTAGAAAAAATCCATCTCTAAGGTTGTTACTAAATTTGGCGCCAATCTTTGTGCCAAAATTTACGACAATATTAGCAAGGGACAAGTTTCCATCAAAAATATCCTTATCTAATCAGTCACAAATCTATCGAAAATGTTTCATTTAATCTAAAATCATACATCTCTTGTTATACCCTAGCTAATCCCTCACAAATTAGCTAGGGATTATTTTTCTAGATAAATTATAGTAGCTAAATAGACAATTTTGTTGTGTCTATCTATCTATCTTTTTATCTATCTATATGTCTATCTATTTGTCTATCAATCAATCTATCAAAATATATATATATTTGTCTAGCTAACTATTTATCTTTCTAAATTTCTATATATCTATAAGTCTGTCTATATATCTGTCGTTATATGTATCGGTCTATCAATCAATCAACCTATCTATTAGTCTTTTAGTTTGACTATCTATCTATCTTTCTATCTATCTATATGTCAATCAATCAATCAATCAATCAATATGTCTATCTATATATTTGTCTGTCTATCTATCTATCTACTTGTCTGTCTAACTATCTATCTACTTATCTATCTATGTGTCTTCTTGTGTATCTTTCTATCTATATATATATATATATATATATATATATATATATATATATATATATATATATATATATCTATTTATCTATCTATCTATATGTCTATCTATCTATCTATCTATCTATGGGTATATCTATCTATCTATCTTTCAATATGTCTATCTATGTGCTTATATATGTTTCTATCTATGTGGCTAACTATGTGTTGTTCTATTTATCTATCAATATATCTATCTTTCTATATATCTATTAATCTATAGGTCAATCTATCAGTTTATTGATTTGTGTATGTATCTGTCTATTTATTTGTCTATCTATCTATATATTTATTTTTCTATTTGTCTATCTATCTAACTATGAATTAATCAATTAATTTGTCTAACTACGATCTATCAATCTATCTGTCTATCTGTTTATCTATCTATTTATCTATTAATCTATCTATCTATTTATCTATCTATCGATCTGTCTATCAATCATTCTATCTATAAGTCTCTCAATTTAACAATCAAAGTGTTTATCAATCAATCTAGAAATCTATCTAACCTTCTGTCTATCTATCTATTTTTCTAACTGTCTATCTATCTTTCTATCAATGAATCTATCAATCTATCTATCGATGTATTTGTGTAGCTATCTATGTATGTATGTATCCTATCCTATCTATCTATCTATCTATTTATCTACCTGTCGATCTGGCTATCTATTTGTCTACCTAACTAACTATATGTCAGTCTATCTGTCAATCTTTCTATCAATCAACCTACCGATCTATATGTCTCACTATCTATCTACCTCTCTATCTGTCTATTTATTTGTCAATCAATCAATCAATCTATCTTTCAATATGTTTATCTATCTATGAATATATCTGTCTATATATGTGTCTAGGTATGTGCTTGTCTATCTGTATTTCTATCTATCTATCTAACATTATATCTATCAATAAATATATCTTTCTATCTATCTATATGCCTTTCTATCTATCGATCTGTCTATCTATTTTTTTTCTATATGCCTATCTATCTATCTATCTATCTATGTATCTATATATCTATATATCTGTCTATCTATCTATCTAAATATCAATCCATCTATCTTTCTATTTATCTATCAATCTATAAATCTATTTATCTTTCTATCTATTTGTATCTCTATCTGTCTATATATCTATTTATATTTTTATCTATATGTCTTTCAATAAATCTTTCTATCTATATTTCTATATATCTATCTAACTATCTAACTATTTGTCTATATATAAATCTATCTATCTATTTATCTATCTATTTGTCTATCTATCAATTTATCTATCTACTTGTTTATTTATTTGTCTATCTATTTAATAATAAATCTATCTATCTCTATGTCTAAGTATCTATCTTTCTTTCTTTCAATATATTAGTATATCTATTTGTCTATCTATCTATTTTTCTGTCAAACATTCTACCTATTAATCAGTTAGTCTATCTATCTATGTATATGTCTATCAAACTATTTATCTATCTATCTATTTGTATATATACCAATCTATCTTACAATCTATCTATCTATCTATATGTCTATCTATCTATCTATCTATTTATGTATTTAACTATATATCTATTTATCTATCTATCTATCTTTATGTATATCTATCTATCTATCTTTATGTATATCTTTCTATCTATATATTTGCCTATCCATCTATCTATCTATCTATTTGTCTATAAATATATATATATATACCAGTCTATTTATATGACATTCTATCTATCTATCTATCTATCTACCGATGTATCTAACTATCTATTGAACTATCTATCTTTCTATCTATCTATCTGTTTGGCTGTATATCTATCTATCTACCTACCTACTTACCTACCTACTTACCTATATATATATATATATATCTGACTATATTTCTATCTTTCTATCTGTGTATTTATATTTGTCTATCTAACTAACTAACTATCTTTCTATCTAACTATTTGGCTTTGTGTCTATCTATCTATCTGTCTATCTATCTATCTATCTATTAATATATCTGTCTTTCTATCAATCTAATAATCTATCTATCTATCTATCAGTCAATCAATCTATCAATCTATCTTTATATCAATTTATTTTTTGATATGTCGATCATTCATTCTATCTATATGTCTCTATATCTATCTATATATTTATTAGTCTTTTCTATCTATCTATCTATCTATCTATCTATTTGTTTATATTTTAGTCAATCAATCTATCTATCTATCTATGTCTATCTATTTGTATATCCATTTATCAATCTATCTATCTAATAATATCTTCATCGATATGCCTAATAATCTGACGATCTATTTGTTTATCTATTTGTCTATATATCTATCTATATATAAATCTTTTTTTTTTCAATTAATTTATCTATTTATCTATCTGTCTATCAATCTATCTATCAATTTGTTTATCAATCTGTCTATGAATCTATTGATCAATCTTTCTTAATGTCTATCTTTCAATCTGTTGTAATATCTATTCATCTATTTATCTATCAGTCAGTTAGTCTATCTATCTATCTTTATATCTATTTATCTAACAATTTATTTACCTATATGTCTATTTATTTATCTATATTTCTATCAGTTTATCAATAAATCTATCTATCTTTATTTCAATCTAACTATTATTTTATATTTTTATCTGTCTGTCTATCTGTCTATTTGTGTATCTATTATAAATTTGTCATACTATCTATCTGTCTATTTATTTATTTATCTCTCTGGCTGTTTGTCTTCCTACCTACTACTTGAATTCTTGCATATCTATCTTTCTATCTATTTGTGGGTTTATTTGTATGTTAGTCAATCCATCTATATTTTTATCTATCTATTTGTCTATCTATTTGTCTGCATCTCTATCAATCTGTTTATGTATCTTTTTGTGTGTGTGTGTGTGTGTGTATTTGTTTGTCTATTTTTTTATATATTTGTCTATGTTTTTGTCTATAAACTTGTTTATCTATCTATCTATTTATCTATCTATTAATCTTTAAATTAGTTTATATATCTTTTTATCCATCATTTTATCTTTCTTTCTATCATTATATGTGGCGACCTATATGTGTGTGTGTGTGTGTTTATTTATCCGTGTATCTATCTGTCTGTCTTTCTACTATAAATCTATCTTTCTTTCTATTTATCTATCGGTCTATTTATCTATCTATATGTCTATCTGTCAACCTATCTTTCTATCTATTTTTCTATCAATCTATCTATCTATTTGTCTATCTATATGTCTATTTATCTCTCAATCTATCTACCTATCTATATACAAATCTATTAATATGTCAATATATCTTTTTATCTATCTATAAATATATCTATTTGTCTATCAATCAATTAGCTACCAGTCTCTTAATCATCTAACAAACTATCTATCAATCTATATATCCAATTATATATCAATCTGAATATCAATCTATCTATTAATCATTCTATCAATTTGTCTATCTATTTGTCTATCTATCTATATATCAATCTTTCAATCTATCTATCTATTTAACTCTCAATGTATTTGTATTTCAGTAAGACAATCTATTTGCCTATCTATCTATCTATTTATCAATCTATCTAACTTTCTATCAATCTATCAATCTGTCAATCAATTTGTCTAGCTATATATCTATTTGCTTGTCTATCTATCTCTATATCTATGTGTCTGTCTATCTATATGTCTATATATCTTTATTTCTATTTGTCAATCATTTTTTCTATCTATCAGTCTATCTATCTATCTATCTATCTATCTGTATATCAATCTATCTATCTATATATATATATATATATATCTATCTATCTATCTATCAATCTATCTTTCTATCTATCTGTATATCTATCTATATCTCTATTGATTTATTGTATACCTATTTCTTTATCTATCTATCTATATTTCTATTTATTTCTTAATCCTTCTATCTATCTTCCACTCTATCTATCTATCTATCTATCTATCTATATTTCTATCTATCTATCTATCTATCTATTTATTTGTTTATTTATCTATTTATTTATCTGTCTATCTATTGGACTTTCTATTTATCAATCTACTATCTATCTGTCTATCTATCTGTCTATCTATCTACCTGTCTATCTATTTTTCTATCTATCTATCTATCTGTCTGTCTATCTATCTATCTATCTATTTTTCTATATATCTATCTATCTATTTATCTGCCGGTCTATCTATATATCATTCTATCTATCACTATCTATCTATTTATCTATCATTCTGTTTATCAATCTGTCTATCAATATATCAATCAATAAATCAATCAAACTTTCGATCTATTTATCTATATTGTCAATATATCATTCTATCATTTAATCTATCTATATATCTATCAATTTGTCTATCTATCTATCTCTTTATGTATCATTCTATCTATATTTCTTTTTGTATACCCATCTATCTATGTGTATGCCTATTTATCTATATTTCTTTGTGACTATCTATGTGTTAGTATTTCTAAATCTCTATTGGTCTATCTATCTATGTATCTTACTATCTATTTAATTATCTATTTGTTTATCTATTTATCTTTCTATATATATGTCTTTATGTCTATTTATCTATCTATGTATATATCTGTCTATCTATCTATCTATTTATCTATTAATCTATTTATATATCTATGTGTCTATTGATCTATCTATATTTATCTAACTTTCTATCTATCTATTTATTTATCTATCTATTTGTAAATATATATATATATATATATATATATGTCTATCTATCTATATGTCTATATATCTATATATCTATATATCTATATATGTATGTATCTATCTATCTATCTATATATCTATATATTTAACTATCTATCTGTCTATCTTTCTATTTATTTATTTTTCTATCTATCTGTCTATTTAACTATTTTTCTATCTATCTATATATCAGTCCATATATCTATATATCTATCTATCTACCTATCTATCTATTTGTCTATTTATCTATCATCCTATCTATCTAACTATCTATTGATCAAACTATCTATCTATCTATATATATGTTTCTCTATTATCTATCTATCTGTCGATCTATTCAACTAATAATATCTTAATCTATCTGCCAATTTATCTCTCTATCTATTAATCTATCTCTTTATCTAATTATTAATCAATCTATGTTTCTATCAATTTGTCTATGAATCTATCTATTATTTAATCTATCTATCTGTCGATCATTATTTCTATTAGTTAGTCTATGAATCTTTCTATCTATCTATCTATAAATCTATCTATCAATTTGTCTATTTATCTGTCTATCTATCTTTCTTTTTATTTGTCAATCTGTTTGTCTATCAACCATTCTATTTATGTGTTTATATATATATATATATATATATATATATATATATATATATATGTGTGTGTGTGTGTGTGTGTGTGTGTGTGTATGTGTGGGTGTGTGTCTATCTATTTCTCAATATATTTATTGAATAAACAGTCTATCTATTTGTCTAATAATCTAACTTTTGATCTATCTATTTTACTATCTATCTACCTTTTTATCTATCTTTCTAATTATCTGTTTATTAATTTGTATGTCAATTTATTTATCATTCTGTCTATCAATAAATCTATCAATCTATCAATCTGCTTATCAATTTGTCTATCAATTTTTCTAAAAATCAGTGTATCTATTTATCTATCAAATTATCTATCTATATGTCTATCTATATGTCTATCTATTTCTCTATTTATTTAAATATCTATCTATCTATTTATTAGTCTATGTATCTGTCTATCTACTTGTATATCTATCTTTATTATCTTTATCTATCTATCTATCTAGATTTATATTTATCTATCTATCTGTCTATCTATTTGTCTATCTATCTATCTATCTACATATTTATATGTCTATCTATCTATTGATCTATATGTCTAGTTATCTATCTATCTATATATCTGTTTGTTTGTCTATCTTTCTATTTATATATCTATCTATCTATCTATCCCTCTCTCTATCTATCTATTTATTTATGTATCTATCTGTCTATCTATCTATCTTTCTATATATATATATATATCTATTTGTCTATCTATCTCTTTATCTATCAGTCTATCTATATATCTATCTATCTATATGTCTATCTATCTATCTATCTATTTATCTATATATCTGTCTATTTATAATTCTATTAACCTATCTATCTATCTATTTCTCTATCCATCTATTTCTCTATCTTTTTTTTTTTTAAAAGTTTGTTTTATTAATATTAACCCTCTCTTTTGGCGGAGGAATACCATTTTTACAACCTACTTGCTTGCTACCCAATGCCCTTTACACCCTTCATATCTTATATACCCCTATCGGGTATTATCTAATGAGACATGCATACAAATTAACAAGTAATCATACATTTCACTTGCATCAAAACATTTAAACTGCTTGTAAATATGAATATGCTATGAGTAAAATCTTTGCTTTTTGTATATCATTAGTAACTTCAATGTGATCCTTTAATGCTTTTTATTGCCTCTTATGTTGTCCCTTATGCTGCCCTTTAAGCTTCTCTTTTATTGCGTCTCTTGGAGCCTCCAATAATGCCTCTTTAGATATCCCCGAGCCTCTTTAATTGTCTTCCTAAACCTCTTAAAGTCCTCCATTTCCTGTCTTTCAGCTTCTAATCTGAAACAAACATTCTTTCTCCCCTTGTCCCGATTAACCCTCCAGTTAACAAAGAATCTGGAAATAAAATAAACATCAACAACAACCGCTTCTTCTTCCTTCCCGTTCCAGCACCTCGAAGTGGCAAAACCTCCTTTCTTGTCTTTACCACAACCAATATTGATTTGTCTGCAATATTTCCTGCAAAACAGTAAAAATATACAAAAAACCCCTCCTCTATACATGCATTTAATAACCTAACCCTAACTCTTCTGCCCAATCTATACTTGCTACCTCACCCTAACATATATAGTACAGACTTTATATTTACCATCTAAACAAACAGCCCTTATTTTACTTAGATTCTGGAAGCTAAACAGAAAACACCCCTAGGACCCCTTCTCATTTTAAAATCTTTTTAGGACCAATGCTTGCAGCCTTTTCAAGCATCAACTTCACCCCAAGCTTGAATCTGTGATCTTAAAAATGACAGAAACAAAGAAAACAAAACAAAAAAATAGATAAAGCAGTAGAGCAATAAGGAAATAATCAATTAATAGTCCCCCTCATGACCGGGGTGACCCTTATCTGAATATTACCGCCTCTGCATAGCTCAACATTATCCGCTCTTAAATTAGTTTAACCATGTTTCTAAGTTCTTAGATACCTTAATTCTTCTAATGTAAGATAATTCGTTACTATCCATAATAATTATGCCTCTATATTTAGCCGGTAAGCTAGCATCACTATAATCTTGATCACCTTTAATTCTTCCATCCCTGGCCAACTTATCTGCTAAGGCATTAGCTTCTCTATAAATATGTTTTATAGAGGCGTTTAATAAGATGATTATTTGTAGTAACGATTCCAGCAACTGCTGGATTTTCTGAATCTTTATTTATCTGCCACTAGAAATATCCAACTAAGGAAGTAGCAAGCACACTATTTACAAACAACTTATAATTATGTGTTCTTTTCGAGAGCACTATATATATAATCTGAAATTACACAAAAAAAGTGAAGCAACCAAACAAAAGAAAGCGCCAATGAACAGCAGCACTGCAGCAAAACCAAACCACAAGCAACACAAAAAGGAACAGCAACACAAGCAACAATACCTTGCACTATTACCTTGCCCTATTTCCTTGTCCTATTACAGTAGCAAGAACAGCAACAAAACAAGGAATAGCAGAATTATCCTTATTTAAGATTCACTGTGGCTTTGTTATATAACACCATTGATATAGCAGTGTTAAAGTCAGAATACATATTATGATATTATCTTAGCACCCTTACATTTTAGCTAACCTACAAGGAAAGTCAAGATACATATTTTAAAGTACTCATTATTCCCGCCCAATCCATCAGAAAGTTGAGGCTTTGTTATACCTTCGTGATCTGTTTATTTGTTCTAATATAAGGAAAACCCATTTTATCTAAACATGCTATTCCCTTTAGTTTGTTTGGCATGAGTTTCTCATTATATTCTATATCTCCTCTGGTGGTGCCTATTTTAGATAGACTGTCCGCTAGATTATTAGCTTCTCTATATATATGTATTATTGAGGCCTTCAGTTTGTCCATAAGATCAAGAATTACTTCTAGATCCTCTTCATTCCTCCATAATATTTTCTTATTGATTACTGTATCAACTAGTAATTTTGAGTCTACCTGAACTTCAATGTTTTTAAAGTTAAGCTGCTTACATATCTCTAACCCTGATTTTAATGCTCTAATTTCAGATTCTAAAGCCGAGGATGCTCTACTAGATCTGGTGAAAGCTCTCTGTACTTTCCCTGTATGATCTCTTATTACCCCGCCTCCTCCTGCTATTCCAGTGTCCCTGCTAAAACTCCCATCCGTATTAAGTGAGAATCTATCTCTCTATCTATCTATCTATCAATCTGTCTATCTAATTACCTATCCATATGTCAATTTATTTATCTATCTATCTATTTATATATCTATCTATCTATCTATTTATCTATTATATGTGTCTTTATATCGATCTACTTATTTTTCTATCTATTTGCTAATATATTTGTATGTCTATATGTCTATCTATCTATTAATCTATCTATCAGTCTTTCTATTTGTTTGTTTATCTATCTATCTATATGTATATTAATATGTTTATATATTTATCTAAATTTCTATTTATCTATTTGTCAATCTATCTTTCAATCTATATATCTATCTATCTTTCTACTAATCTATTTATATGTCTATTTATCTTTCTATCTATATATTTGTGTATCTATTTGTGTATCATATATATATATATATATTTATCTGTCTATCTATCTATCTATCTATATATTTGTCTATCTAATTATCTATGTATCTGTCTATTTATCTTTCTATTTATATATTTTTTTCTCTATCTATGATTCTCTCTATATATATGTCTCTCTATTTGACTATCCATCTGTCTATCAATCCATCTATCTATCTATCAAATAATATCTCAATCTATCTACCTATCAATCAATCTATCTATCCTTTTGTCTATCAAACTCTATCTCTCTTTCAATCAGTCAATCAATATGTCTATACATCTATCTTTTAATCTATCTATCAATTTTTCTATCAATATATATATATATATATATATATATCTATCTATTTGTTTATCAATCAATCTAACAATCAATCTATTTATACATCTATGAATTTTTCTTTTTATCTCTCTAAATATTTGTCTATCCATCTATCGATATAATTTTATATTTTTCTATATGCTTTCTATCTATCTATTCATCTATCTATCTTTTTATTTATCTATATATCTATTTGTCAATATAGCTGTTTATTTATTTGTGTATATATATATATATATATATCTATCTATCTATCAATCTATCTATTTGTCTATCTATCTTACTATCTACATATCTATCTATCTATAAATCTTCTATCTAATTGCACATCTATATGTCAATATATCTATCTATCTATCTTTATATCTATTTGTCAATCTATCTATTTATCTATTATATTTGTCTATCTATTTATATATCTATCTATCTATTTTTTATCTTTCTATCTATATATCTGTCTATTTATAAGTCTATTTTTGTGTTTATCTATCTATCTATATAGCAATCAACCTATCTATCTATTTGTCTTTCTATCTATATGTATATTAATTTGTCTCTCTATATATCTAACAATATTTTTATATTCTATTTGTAAATCTTTCGGTCTATCTACATTTATATCTATCAATCTTTCTATCTATGTATCTATCTATCTATTTATCTTTCTAGCTATCTATTTGTGTATCTCTATGTCAATCAATCAATCTATCTTTCTATCTATCTCTCTATCTATTAATCCATCAATCTATTTACCTATATATCTTTGTATCTATCTATCTATATGTATGTATATCTATTAATGAATCTATCTATCTTTCAATCAATAAATCAGTCTATAACACTACAAGAAAATATCAAATTAGCTAGGGAATTTTAGCTAGGGATCAAACCCTAACTAAATTGCAAGGGATTAGCTAGGGAATAGCAAGGGATTGATGATTTTTTATGAAAAAAAGATAGCAATGGATTAATGATGGATTAGCGAGGGAAAATTATTTGAAAATTCCACTAAAGAAAAGTGGGGGATATAGCGATGGATTTAATGATGGAAAAATTTCGTAAATTCTATTCAAGAAAAGTGGGGATTTTAGCGATGAATTTATCAACGGAATATCCCTTGCTAATAAAACCCTTGATTTAGCGACGAATTTAGTGACGAAATATCCCTTGCTAATAAAATACTTGATTTAGTGATGGATTTAGCGACAGAATTTCCCTTGCTAATAAAATTATTGATTTAGCGATGAATTTCACGACAGATATTTCCTTGCTAATAAAATTTATGATTTAGCGACGGTTTTATCAACGAATATTCCCTTGCTAATAAATTCCATTATTTATCGATGGATTTAGCGATAGATTTTTCATTTCTAATAAAATCCATGATTTAGTGATGGATTTAGTGACAATTTTTCCCTTGCTAATAAAATCTATGATTTAGCGATGGATTTTCCCTTGCTACTAAAATTCTTGATTTAGCGATGAATTTTCCCTTGCTACTAAAATCCTTGATTTAGCAATGGATTTACTGATGAATTTTCCCTTGCTAATAAAATCCTTGTTTTAGCGATAGATTTTCCCTCGCTAATAAATCCTTGATTTAGTGACGGATTTAGTGACAGATTTTCCCTTGCTAATAAAATTCTTGATTTAGCAACATATTTTCCATTGCTAATAAAAATCTTGATTTATCGATGAATTTATGTTTTGGAGTACTCCACCAAAATATTTTAAAATACAAAACTAATATTTTCACATTTTAAAAAAAGTACCTAACTATAAATAAATTCGAATCCATTGCACTTGAATTCATAAATTATAAACTACCCTCGCCCCTCTTTCATGCCCCTCACCCTTGTTCACTCCCCTGCCCCTCACCCTTGTCCTTTCAATTGCCCCTCACCCGTTACCATTTGCTCCCCGTCCTCACCCTTGCCCCTCACCTGTCACCCCTTTCCCCTCACCCCTCACCTGTCACCCATCACCCTTCTTCCCTCGCCTCTCTCCCCTCGCCCCTCTTCCCTCGCCCCTCTCTTCTCGCCCCTCTCTACAAACTCCACCGAGATCCATGACAGAGCTCCATTGAGCTCCGTCGTGGAGCTCTTAAAGAGGGTCAGGGGGCTAGGAAGAGGGGCAAGGGCGAGGGGCAAGGATGAGGGGCAAGGATGAGGGGTACTGGAGAGGGGTGAGGGTAGTTTATGACTATGAATTCAAGTGTCTAGATTTTATTTTATTTTTTTGGTTGGTGTCTTTTTTTTAATATTAAAAGATCAATTTAAATTTTTTAAATATTTCAGACGATACCCCAAAATATAATTCCACCTTAAAATAATAACATTGGTGAATCTTTAAAATAACACAAACTTATTAATGACTCATCTCTTAACAACATAGTTCACTCGATCATCTTCTAAATCAATTTCATATCATTGGATGTGAATGACTCATTTCAAGGATGAATCTTTAGTTACCCATTTCTTTGATTGAACAAGCTTCTCTGCCCAAGTCGCTGCTTATAGAATTCAGTTCGTTCGCGTACTTTGTTGTTTATTTTGTGTATTCACGTTGAAAGGTTCGTTTTTAGTATTCAAGCCGAAAGGTTCATTTTTAGTATTCTAGCTGAAAGGTTCATTTTAAGTATTTAAGTATGAAGTTGTTTTAAG
The DNA here is from genome assembly GCA_029783825.1 of Sapria himalayana. NCBI lineage: Eukaryota > Viridiplantae > Streptophyta > Magnoliopsida > Malpighiales > Rafflesiaceae > Sapria > Sapria himalayana. Next base: position 73,849 of record JAREIK010001004.1, on the reverse strand, counting down.
TATTCAAGTCAAAAGGTTCATTTTGACTATTCAAGTCCACCAAATCTTACACTCAAGGTGCAACTTAGCATTCTTCTGACGTTTAAAATCATTTTGTTCCATAAATTTCATTATCAATTTTAGTTTTCATTGGGTTACGTTTACCCCATAGTTTCATAATCAGCACAATTTTTTAAATCATACCTGTATATGATTGTTTATGAACTGTGATTTTCATTGAATCTTATTTTGTCCCATCTGAAAAACTTTTTATTCCATTTTCTTTGTAAAGAATCTTTTAATTCTATGTCACGATTGTTTTCATTTAAACTTTGATTGTTAAATGATATTGTAGAAGTTTGTAATCAATTCAAGAATAGTTGATTTATTTAGTTCTGATGACTAATTTTTTTACTAGTCATCCTGACTTTTCCCTCTTAGATTATGATTAAAGTTATCTATTTATGGAAAATTTGATTTTTGGTAGATTTTATATGGTTTATTTTCACATAATTATTTAAATGATTCTGAAAAATAATCAAAATCACTTTGATTTTTTCCTGTTATTTGTAATTCACTCAATGTTTTTATGGTCATTGTCATTTTCTATCTTATAGTCTTTTCAACTGATGATGGTCAGAGATACAATAGTATGATGGACATGAATGATATTTTAGGCAATCTTGCAATGCCCATGGTTTTAGCAACAAAGATTGTGATTTATGCATGGGGGTATAATCAGAATTGGCAAACAGTAAGAAATGGAAAAGAGTGTCATTTGCAAATACCAAAACCACATCGTCCGGAGCTCTTTGAATTCACACCTGGTGACAATGCTCGGTGGTTGGATATATCATGTGGCAGAGAGCATACTGCAGCTGTGGCTTCTGATGGGTCACTTTTTACATGGGGTTTGCTTTCTTTTTCTTTATTCAGATATTTCTACAAATGGTTCATTTTTTTTGTTAGCTAGCAAAACAATGTGGAGGTTGAAAATTTTGTTCATGTTGAATTATTGAATAGAAATGTCCCATACATTTTATTAATCTAAAATGTGAATGCATGATGCACAAAAATATATGGAGTGTTTTTATACAAAACATTTCACTAATATTAAATACAAGCTGAAATGTAAAAACATATTTGAAATTAAATAAAATTAATATGATAATCTAACATTTTTTCTTTAAACTAATGCATAAATATCTAAAATACAAGACTTGAAAAAAAATGAAAATTATAACTCAATTAGAGTTTAAACATATTTTTTTATATATCTCAAGATTGATTGGTGGTAGGACTATCAGCAATAATGATTAATTATCATATATATATTTTTAATGCAATAATAATTTACATTTAAGTTATTTGTATAAACTTGAAAGATTTAAATGGAAGGTATATATTTGGTTTGTTAATTTTCATAGTAAAATATAATAAGATGAAAGCAGAAAACTATATTTTTTAAGAAAGTATGTGATCAAAAAAAGTTTACATATAATTTCAAGTATTATCTTATGGTTCATTTATACTTGTATCTAAAAATATTGATATGTTTTTTTATTGTTAATAAATAATTGGTTAATTAGAAAATATGATCAACTAGATTCTAAATAAATATGATTAACTAGAATCTGAATAATTAGTCATTTTTATCACTATAGTTTTATAATTGTTGGATATTTAATTTTTTTAATTATTCTTTTATATTAGAAGATTCAACAAAAATATCAATGATAGCTTAAAGATTGACCCTTGTTTTAATTAGTGTCTTTGGTAATTACTCTGATGCATATCATTTTTTAACAAGCAAAATTAAATGGGTAGCCTATCTCATCAAATAATATAAAATTAAATATAATAGTTGAATAAAACTACAACACATATTTATGATTAGTTTTTCCCACCATCTTAGTCAAAATTCTTGGGTTATACATTTAGTAGGAGTTAATACTCATGTTTTAAGTGATCACATTCATTTTTATTTAGTCTTAAGTCTTTAATATTGTTTTACGCTTTTAGATAGTGACATTGTTGTTTTGACCATGGGGCATGACAATGTTGATGTTGTTCTTTTTGTGTCATGTATTTTTTTGTATATGAGTTTTGTTAGAATGATGAGATCGACCATGAGGTATATCGATGCCTCTACTATCAATAAGAAAAAGTGACATCACATCAAGTAAATAATATTTATTGATTATGAGGTATATCAATGAGAAAAATATACTACACTTCCTTATCATTCACAATATGAGAATGTTAGGAAAGATATATGTCATCTGATTCAGTAAGATATTTAGGGTTTTTGTAGGATGAATATACATGATAGTTTGAGATATTTTATTATTTTTATTAATAATTATATTAGATATATATTATTTTTTTCATCTTTTATCATTCTCTCTCAGATTCATCTCATATTTTTCCTCGACATATATATGTTCCTTGGGATTAGAGTAGATAAGACTTTTCCATAATATTAAGAATATAGCTATTGGTAAAGATATCTCGGGGTGTGTATCTGACATTCCTATAGTACTAGATATATATAGTTTTTGATTTTAAAAAAAATTTGAAATTTTGTTTATGATTATAAATTTTATGGAAAATAAAAACATAATTGATTGTAACATGAAAATATTAAGATGATTAGAACATTATGTGCGATGTATGAAAAGAACATTATGTGTTAATGTCAGTTTCATTTGTCTTTATGGAAAATGTATGATGTGTCAGTGTCATTTGTTTCTCTTATTGAACCTATGTGTTTGGATAAATTAGAAAAGTTAAAACATAAATTGAATTTTGAGATTGTAGTTGCTAATGCTAAACATAAAATTTAGTTTATGGGATAAAAAATGAGTATCATAATAATGGTCATAAATATGAACCAAATATTATCTCCTTGAGTGGTTTTTGATTTTCTAAACATCCTATTTTCCAACTAATTTAATGGGGGTGTATGAAAAGAACACGAGGTAATCCTAAAGCAAGTTATGGGTTGCAATAACTCAGTTCTATTTGGTTAGGCCATAAATTATCAGTGAAGATTTTAATGTTTTAGTAAGAATGAAAGAATAATTAGTGAGGAAGTGTGTTAATCTACGTTCTTCTCTAGAATTTGTAGCTTGTGTAGTAGGATGTGAGGTAGTATATTTGAATGTTTTGATAATTAATTCACTTTGTATAATTAGAGAGAGGATAGTCACAAGATGTGATTTTGACTTGAGATAATGCTATGTAATATGTAATGGTTAGATAAATGAAGTATTTCACCACTCATTCATCTCAATAGTGCCATTTGAAACTTATTTTAAATTTAATGTGCTAGTGTCGTTTGTCTTCCTTAGTGAACCTATATATCTGAATGAATTAGAAAAGTTAAAACATAAACTGAATTTTGAGGTTGTTGTTGCTAAAGCTAACCATAAAAATTAGTTTATGGTACAAAAAATGAGTAGGATAATGATCTTAAATATAGACCAAATATTATCTCTTTCAGTAGTTTTTGATTTTTCGAACATTCAACCTAATGTCCTCTATGTCTGAACTATAAATTATTAGTGGAGGTTTTAATGTTGTTGTAAGAGTAGAAGAAAAATTAGAGGGTTTTAATTTGCATTTCTCTCTAGAATTTGTGAATTGTATAATAGAATATGAGTTAATATATTTGTAATTTTTAATAATAAATGCAAATGGTATAATGAGAGTGTGGATAGTCATCAAATGGGATTCTAATTAGATTTCATAATACATAATATGTAATGGTTAGATAAATGAAATATTTTATTCTTTATGCATCTTAGTAGAGTAAATTTGGATATTACACATTTGATCTTTAAAGTAAAGGACTAACAGGGAACATAAACATGAGATGATTTTTTTTCGAAAATCATAAAATAATTAATTAGATATCGTGTGCTAGCACTTATGCAATTAATTAGACAGCCAAAAGAAAGAACTAATATTTAATTGCGATAATTAAGGCATTTCTATTACATATGAGTGTTCTTAGTTATTTTTGAAAAGAAGAGTCAAAAAATAAATTATTATTCAATTGGATGTTGTTTTTAGTATTCTTAGATTGTAGCTAATATTAATTTTTATATTTATGAGAGTTTTATTATTTTTTGCTTAAGATTATTGAGTATATTTATTTTATTTAAGATTTTTTTAGATAGTGAGAAGATGATTATTAGTGCTATAAAGTCTACTTTTGTTAAGTACTGTAATACTTAGAAAAGATATATATGTTACTTATTAGAGGCCATAAAAATTATTATGAGTGTGAATATAATATTCTTTAATGATAAATTATTTTTCAATGACTCTATCTTAGAGCTATTTGGACTCCATAGTTATAAGATTATTTCATTGTACTGTAACAATTATTTTTTGTGGCTAAGGTGATTGCTATTAGATTATTATTTTTTATTATTATATGTTTTATGTAGATTGTATATTAGTTAAATTTGATGAATATATTTATTCATAATGATTTTAAGGAAGAGGTGCTTATACATCATTCGTCAGAATTCACTATTTTATGGAGCATATATATGATTGGTAGACTAGAAAGGTTATTTATTGATTGAAATAATTTTATAGGGTATAGTTTAATATATTCTTTTTAGCATTCATTACTTTTGATTTTATGAGATATGTGTTAGGTTATTCTTATTTCTATCAAAATAAATCAAGAGGATAAGATGTGAAGTTATTAATGTATATTGATATTTTGATTATAGATAATTATCATCTAGGGTATATTGAAATTGAAATGGTTCATATAAGTTGAGTTCTAAATAAAGAATTTGAGATATTTTAGATATTTCATGAGTATTGAGATATAATTTCTTCTTTTGAGGAGAATTGATTTTACATATTTTGTCTGATTTTGATATGATTGAATATATGGTCATTGGCTTACTACTTGATCAGAGTGTAAACCTATTCATATTTACACCTTTCTCAGCTGATTCTATTTGACATAGTATAATTGTATGAAAGTTGAACTACCTGATAATGATTAGAGAGTAATACTCAGATTCTTATAGACATGCTAATATGTGTATAGTTCTTATAATTTTCATGTTTGTAAAGAATGTTTTAGAACATGAGATATCATTCAGTGATGACTGATATAGGCGGATAAAGGTTTACACAAATTCTAGTTGAACTCAAATGATTAAAAAGAAAATATCTATTATATAATTTTATATTTTTTTATAGAAATTTTATTTCTTAGAAAAGTAAGTGGTATATCATGATTTTTAGATTTAATGTAGATACAGAGTATGCATTTATGACATTGATTGCTTATGAGATCCAGTGGATCAAACATTTTTTTGGAAGAGTTTTGTTTACTAATTTAGATGTTTATAATGCTTTATTATAATAATTAGACAACTTGATATTGATGCTTATTTGATATTCAATGACTGAATAAAATATATTTAGATTGATTGTACTTTAATGGGAGATGATTAGGATAATTTGAAAGTAATTATATACATACATATCAATGAAGAAATTATAGATATTTCACTAATGTGCTCAAACAATAAGGTTTTTTTCTCTTTTTTGAGTTGAGAATTTATGACATATACATGCTAGCTTAAAGTAGTTGTGTTTGAGGTTTAATTTAATGTGTAAGCATATTTTTTTATTTATTTTCTTTCTTGTTAGATTTATATATTGTATAAGAGCACATGACATGTGAGTTATCACAACTATATATATATATATATTAATGAAAAAATATATTTATTTTTTTTCTCCTTCTCTCCCATGTTATAACCGAAGCTCTTACTAGTTTTTGGCCTTAATAGTGACGAATCAAGCATTGTCATTGTTGATAGTACCAATTAATGCTAGTCATTGATGGTGTTGGGTAATAATCAATGATTGTTGCTGTATGTTGTTGGTTAATGGTGATTACGCTATGTTGGGCAATTGTGCTTTCATAGTTATGATTTTAAGATACACAAGAAGAAAGAACAACAAAAACAACAAATGATTTATATTCAATCCACAATCCAAGCGTGAGAGAATAAAAAATAGAATAGAACCCACAAAAGAAATGCACGAAATAACGTGGTTCACTAGTTGCTCAGTACGACTAGCTACATCCACCAGAAAATACTTATGCATTATAAATTAAACCAAATCAGAAGTCTTATAGTATGTGCAGCACAGAAATAGTCATGATAAATTGTGCAGAGAGAGAGAGAGAAAGAAGATGAATAGTTCCAGATCACGAAAATAGTAACCCGAAAAAATAAAATAAAAACATTTTATATTAAAATTTTCTTGGTTTAATTAACCGGAGCGGGTTGAATCATCGGACGGGTCAGACTCTGCTTCAAAAATTTATTCAACCATGACCGGAGAGTGGGACCTTCGTTATTATGCTACTGTTGCATTCCTATCCTCTTAATATTTCCTTTCCTACATTTACATAAAAATATTAAAACATAAATATTTGGTTATACAAATAGATTATCAAAATAAACTATATACAACACTCTAGGTTGAAGTAAATAGTGATGTTTGGGCCCTATTATGTTTCATATGTGATATCAATTTGAAATGTTGAATAATAATGAATCATTTAATTTTTGTCAAACTCTAATATTTAATAAAAAAAATTATTTGGAGCTTGAAGCAAGTGGAATGCTTCAACTTGTATACATGTTATTTTATGGGAATTGAAATGTATACATGATGACATATGTTTTCTATTTTCTCATTTTATTCCATAGGATTGTATATGATATTTTAGGATATTGATTGGCAGTTCTACACAAACAAAAATTAATTGGACAAATAATTGGTCAATATTGAAGTTTATGCTAGTTTCATTTCTCCCTCATAATAGTCAAACAAATATCCCCTTTACTATTTTGTTCTAATTATGTTCAAGTGTACTTGTTCATAACTTTGCACATATTTAGGCTCTTATATGTTCAGATATTTGATTAAGTAATAATGAATTTGGTTAATTGGGTGATGGCACTGAAGAGGGTAAAAGGCACCTATGAAAAGTGAAGCAATTAGAGGCAGAGTTTGTAAAATCTGCCATGTAGAGCGCATTGTACTGCTGCTATTGCAAAACCTCGTGTAAATGGTGGTACCATCTCGATGAGCAGACTGTGGGTTTGGGATCAAAATCAGGCAGGGTCGAGTCAGCTCTAGTACTTTTCTTTTGTGACCCATGAATGTTCGAGTCAATATGCATGCACCTCAACTAATCCAAGGTAAGTATGAGTTGATACATTTTCCTCAATTCAAAGGTAAGATTCAAACCTATGATCTCATGAATATATTGTATTCCTGGAGCTTGTTGCTCGCCCTTACCATCTGAACTAACCTGTGATAGCAGTTATAGTACATTAACTCATGAGTATGTGATTCACTTCAATAGTTACTAATGATATACGAACCCACAAATCTGTGATTAAGAATTTTCATGTTCAATGTCTTTGTGTATTAATTCATATTGTTATATGTATTTCCATCTTCATCCCCATCTTGATGAAATTTACATGCATTAGTAGTAGTGACATCATCGGCAGCAATGGCTGCGGTAGCAGTGGTGGCGGTAGCAACAGCGGGGGCTGTAGTAGTGGCAGTAGCGGCGAGAGAGGCAGTGTTGGGAGCAGCAGCATCGAATGTAGCGGCAGCAGCTGTAATAGTAGCTGCACCGGAAGCAGCGGCGATAGTGGATGTAGCAGTGGCTGCACCAAAAGCAACGGCAATAGTGGCGGTAGTTGCGGTAGCAGCGGCTGCACCGAAAGTAGTGGTAGGACTTGAAGCAATGGAAAAGGAGGCAGTGGTAGGAGCGATGGCAGAAGTAGCAGTAGTGGCATTGACAGCTGTGCCATGCAATGGCAGCACTGTCAGTGGTGGCAGCGGCCAGTAGTGGTATCAGCTACAGCGACAACATTGGCATCGGCAACAATGATAGTAGTAGAGGCAGTGGTGGCAACGATGATATCAGTATTTATTGGCAACGTCAACAGTGATAGGAGCAGTAGTGAGAGCAGCAACAACAGCACAAAATGAGGTATATGCGTACGAATAAAGTCAATAAATACATACATATAATACTGTAGTATTTTATGTACATATATACTGAGTATATTTGTACTCAATTTATATGTACACATAATACTATTGTTTTTATGTACAAATACTATAGTAATATATGTACGAGTGAAATGCTAATATATATTTACATATATACTACAAGATTATATATGTATCAAAACATAACTTTTTTTTTATTTGACGGAGTGGTTTAAATTTTTGACAGATATGATACCGCATTGTTCATCAAACAAAGCTTTTATAAGTGATGAGATTTTTCACTAGACATTACGTGCCATGACTCGGATAGCTTTTTCACAGTAGCAAAAATGATGATCAGAGGAGCAGGGGGAGAGAAAGCAACATCTATGAAACGATATATTATACTTTATGAACTATCAGTAGATACATTAATGAATAAGATGAAATAAAATTTTTTTATTTGTTTGTTTTAATTATGTAAAATATTGAATTAGAATAAGCTATTAAATGATTTTATTTTTTATTTATTATAAATTATTTATAGTTTCAATTTTTATTCAATTTGATATAGAAATATAAAATTATTTATTTAAAAAATTTTAAAATAATTTAAATTCTGAAATTAATTTGGAAATTAAAATAGTTAGGGAAAAATCCCTTGCTAATTTAGTTAGGGAATTTTCACTGGCTAATTTAGTTAGGGAATTTTCACTAGCTAATTTAGTTAGAGAAATATTAAAATTAGTGACGGATTTTCCGTCGCTAAATTTATTTAGCTAGAGACTATATTCATTGCTAAAATTTATAGATTAGAACTTTAGCTAGGGAATTATCCATCGTTATATTTGTTTAGTAACAGAAAATCTCATTCATCTTGCTAATTTAGCTAGGGAATTTGTCTTTTTTAGCAAAAGATTTTTCCGTAGCTAACTATTTAGCTAGGGACACTTTCCATCTCTAAATTTTATCAAGAAGCAGTTTAAATAAGGAATGGATCCATCGGGAATCCATCGTTTTATCCTATTTAGCAACGAAAAATGCTCATTTAGATAGGGAACTATCCCTAGCTATATGAGATTTTTCTTGTTGTTTTAGTCTATCTATCTATCTTTCTATATGTTTATTTATATATCTATCAATATATCTATCTATCTATCTATTAATATACTTCTCTATTTATATATCTATCTATCTCTATCTTTCTCTCCTTCTATATCTATATATATTTATCTATCAATCTATCTATCTTTCTATCTATCTTTCTTTCAATCAATCAATCAATCTATCTATCTGTATATCAATATGTTTTTTAATCTGACTATAAATATTTCTAACAATCTATGTATCATCTATCTGTCGATTTATCTATCTAACTATCTGTCTATCTATCTCTCTATATATGTATATATTTATTTATCTAACTATCTTTATATCAATATATATATATATTTCTATCAATTTGTCTATTAATCTATGTATCAATCTAACTATCAATCTGACTATCCATCTATCGATTTATCTATCTATCTATCAATCTATATATCTTTATTTCTATTAATAAATCTATCTATCTATCGTTATTTCTTTCTATTTGTCTATCTATTTATTTGTTTATTGGTATATCTATATGTTAGTGTTTCTATCTGTATATCTATATATCTTTCTAGATGTCAATGTATCTATCTCTCTATCAATCTATCTATCTGTCAATCTAGATTTTTATCAATATATTTAACTATCTATCTCTCTTTCTTTATTTCAATAAACCAATCTATTTTTTCTATAAATATGTCTATTAATCTATATATAAATTTATATTTTAATCTATCTATCAATATTTCTATCAATCATTATATATATATATATATATATCTATCTATTTGTGTATCAATCTATCTATTTATATATGTATGTATTTTTTATCAATATATCTATTTGTCTATCTATTTGTCTAACTATTTGTCTATCTATCTATATATTTCAATATATGTCTATATATGTGTCTATCTATTTGTCTATCTATGTGTCTATCTATCTGTCTATTTATCTATCTATCTTTCTATCTAACTATCTGTCTATTTATCTATCTATCTATCTTTAAACCTATTTGTCTATATATATGTATATCTATTTATTTATCTATATGTCTAACTATCTATCTATCTATATGTCTATCTATTTGTGTATCTATCCATCTATATATCTATCTATCTATCTTTATATCTATCTATCTATAAATTTATCTGTCTGTCTATCAATCTATCTATCATCTATTAATCTATCAATCAATGTGTCTATCAATCTGTATATCAATCTATCTATCAATCATCTATCAATCATCTATCAATTTGTCTATCTTTCTATCTATATTTATATATATATATCAATCAATCAATCTAATTAACTATAAATGTATTTGTATTTCTTTTTGTCTATCTATTTGCTTATCTATCTATTGATTTATTTGTCTATCAATCTTATAATCAAACTATCTAGATATTTTTCTATCTATCTGTCTATCTATCTTTCTACTTATCTAACTGTCTATCTATCTCTATATCTATTTTTCTATCTATCTGTCTATCTATATGTCTATCTATCTATCTTTCTACTTGACAAACTTTCTAACTATCTATCTATCTATCTATCTGTGTATCTGTCTGTCTATCTATATATCTCTCTATTTGTCTATTTTTTTGTCAATTAATCTATCTATATATCTATTTATTTATATTTCTATTTATTTATTAATCCTTCTGTCTATTTTTAGGTCTATTTATCTATATTCTATCTTTCTATCTCTATATCAATTTTTTATTTATCTGTCTATCTATTGGATTTCTATCTGTCTATCTATTGGACTTTCTATCTATATATCTATTGTCAATCAATCAATCAATCTATCTATCTTTATATCTATCTATCTATTTGTCTATCAATCTGTCTATCTGTCTATTTTTCTATATATATATATATATATATCTATCTATAAATCTATCATGTCTGTCTATCTATATATATACCATTTTATCTATCAATTGTTTATCTATTAATCTATCATTCTGTCTATCAATCTGTCTATCAAAATATCAATCAATCAATCAAACTTTCTATCTATTTATCTATATATTTTACAATCTATCTTCATATCAATCAATCTATCTATCTATATATCTTTTTGTATATCTATCTATCTATCTGGGTATGTCTATCTATCTATCTATCTTTCTGTCTATATATCTGTCAATATTTATATAAGTCTATCAGTCTGTCTATTTATATATCTTACTATTTGTCTATCTATCTAATTTTTTCTATAACTATATATCTATCTATATATCTGTCTATCTATCTATCTATGTATCTATCTATATTTCTATCTATCTACCAATTAATCTATATATCTATTTGCCTATTTATCTTTCTATATCTATCAAACTTTCTATCTAATTATTTATTTATCTATCTACCTATCTATTTATAAGTCTATCTATCTATTTATATGTCTATATATTTGTCTATGTATCTTTCTATATATATATATATATATATCTATTTGTCTATCTTTCTATTTATCTATTTTTCTATCTATCTATCTATCTATTTATTTATCTATCTATCTATATATCTATCGATATTTCTATCTATCTATCAATATATCAATTTGTCAATCTATTTATCTATCAATCTATATATCTATCTATTTATTTGTCTATCTAGCTATCTTTCTATCTAACTAACTATCTATTTATCAAACAATCAATCTATCTATCTATGTGTCTCTCTATTATCTATCTATCTTTCGATCTATCTATGTAATAATCTCTTGATCTATATATTTCATTTATCAATTTATCTATATTTTTATCTATGTTTCAATCAATCAATATATTTTACTATGAATCTACCTATCACTCTATCTAATTATCAATCTATCTATTTGTATATCATTATTTATATCAGTCGGTCTATGAATTTTTTTATTTATATTTATATAAATCTATCTATCAATTTATCTATATATTTGTCTATCAATGTCTTTTATTTCTCAATATATTTTTCTATCAATCATTCTATCTATTGTTTTATATATATATAGATATATATATATATATTTGTTTCTCAATATATCTAACTAATAATCTTCTATCTATTTGTCTAATAATCTAATTTATATCTATATCTCTAACTATCTATTTGTCTATCTATCTATCTATCTAGTAGTTTATATATCTTTCTATCAATCTTTCTTTTTATCTATCTATTAATTTGTATGTCAATTTGTTTATCAATCAATCAATCTATCAATCTATCAGTCAATCTATATATCAATCTGCCTATAAATTTGTTTATCAATCTATCTAAAAATCTATTTATATATTTATATATCTAATAATCGATCTATATGTCTATCTGTCTGTCAATCTATTTTTCTATCAATTTAAATATCTATATATTTACCTATCTATTTATCTATCTATCTATTTGTTTATCTACTTGTATATCTATATTTTTTTCTATCTATGTATTTATCTATATTTCTATTTATCTATCTATCTATGTGTATCTATTTGTCTATCATTCTATCTATCTGTTTATCTCTCTATCTATATATCTATGTATAGATCGATCTATCAATCTATCAATCTATCTAACTATTAATCTATCTGACTATCAATTTATATATCTATCTATCTTTCTATCATTCTATCTATATATATGTCTATCTATTTCTTTATCAATCTGTCTATCTATCCATCTATCAATCTATTTAAAAATCTATCAAACTATATGTTTATCAATCTATCTATCTACTTGTCTATAAAACAAACAAACTATCGGATTTCAATTAGTTTATCATTATGTTTATCAATCAATCTTTCAATCTATCTGTCAATATTTCTATCAATCTTTCTATATATTTGTCTATTTATTTATTTATAAATCTATCTATAAATCTATTTATTTATATCTCTATGTATTTTTATTTATATCTACCTATATATTTGTCTATTTATATAACTATCTATATATCTGTATATCTATCTATCTATCTTTTTTATCTATCTTTATATGTATTTATCTAACTATTTGTTTATCTATTAGTCTCTCTATATATCTATTTATCTATTTATCTAATATCTTTCTAGTTACATATCTATCTATCTATCTGTCTGTCTATTTAATTGCCTATATATTTATCTAACTATCTATCTATATATCAATCTTTCTATCAGTATATCTATCTATTTTGTTTATCTGTCTATCAATATGTATATTAATATATATTTCTATCTATCTCAATTTTTATTTATCTATATATCTATCAATATATTTATCTTTCTTTCTATTTTTCTATATATATGTTTATCTATATATATGTTTATATATATATATATATATCTCTCTCTCTCTCTCAATCTATGTGTCTATCTATCTTTATATCTTTTTGTCTATCTATCCATCTATCTATCTGTCTAAAAATCTATCAATTAATCTATCTATCTCTCTATTTGTCTATAAATGAAACAAACTATCTATCTTTCAATTAGCCTATAATTATGACTATCAATCTATATTTCAATCTATCTATTAATCTTTTTATCAATCTTTCTATCTATTTGTCTATCTATTTGTTTATAAATCTATCTATTTATATCTCTATGTATTTTTATTTCTATCTACCTATATATTTGTCTATTTATCTTTCTATCTATATATTTGTATATCTATCAATCTCTCTATCTATCTATCTATCTTTTTTATCAATATTTATATCTATTTGTCTAACTATATATTGATCTATCTGTCTATCTATATATTTATCTATATATTTATCTATCTTTCTATCTATCTATCTTTTTTATCTATCTTTATATCTATTTGTCTAACTATCTATTTATATATGTGTCTATCTATATATCTATCTATCTATTTATCTATCTATCTGTATATTATCTTTATACCTACATATTTATCTATCTATCAATCTGACTATTTATTGCCTATCAATTTGTCTTTTTATCTATCTATATATCTATATATCAATCTTTTTATCAATATATCTATATAGTTTGTTTATCTGTATAACTATCTGTATATTAATATGTCTATTTATCTATCTCAATTTCTATTTATCTATTTATCAATCTATTTATTTATCAATATATCTATCTTCTTTCTTTCAATTGTCTATCTATCTCTCTATTTTTTATATCTCTCTATATATATGTTTATCTATTTGACTATCTATCTGTCTATCTATCCATCTATCTATCTGTCTAATAATATCTCAATCAATCAATCTATCTTTCTTTCTATCAATCAATAAAACAATCTATCTCTCTTTTAATCACCCAATCAATATTTCTATAAATATATCTTTCAATCATTCTATCAATCTTTCTATCAATCTTTATATTTATCTGTATATCTATTAGTTTTTCAATCTATCTATTTATATCTCTTATACTTTTCTTTCTAACTACCTATATATTAGTCTATCTATCTATCTATATATTTTTATATCAATCTATATGCTTTCTATATATCTATCTTTTTTTATTATATTAATTTGTCCATATATATGTTTATATATATATATATATATACATACATATATATATCTATCTATCTATCTTTCTTTTTTTCTATCTGCATATCTATCTATCTATATATCTATCTATTTCTCTATCAATCTATCTATGTATTTATCTAATTGCCTATCTATTTGTTAATATATCTGTCCATCTATCTATATATCAATCTATCAATCTATCTATTTGTCAATCTTTCTATCTATATGTATATTTTTTGACTATTTATCTATCTATCAATATTTCTATATATCTATTTGTATATCTTTCAATCTATCTATATGTCTATTTATCTATCTTTCTATCTGCCTATCTATCTATCTATTTATCTTTCTATTTACCTATTTGTGTATCTCTCTGTCAATATATCTATCTATCTATCTATCTATTTATCTATTTATCAATCTATCTTTCTTTCTTTCTATCAATCTATCTATCTATAAGTCTATAAAACTATCAATCAATCAATCAATCAATCTTACTATCAATTTATCGATCAATCTGTCTTTCCATTTGTATATGTATCTATTTATCTATCTATCATTCTTACTATTAATAAATCAATCTTTCTGTCTATATATCTATCTCTCTATTTAACTTTCTTTATTTCTTTTTGTAAATTTGTCTGCCTATCGACTTGTCTCTCTGTATATCTATAGGTCAATCTTTTATTAATCTATCTTTCTGTCAATTTGTTTATCTATTTATCTATCTATTTGTCCTTATATCTTTGTATATATCTCTAAATCTATGTGTCTATCTATCTATGTATCTATCTATCTGTCTATCAATCAATCAATTTATCTATCTATCTATCTGTCTGCCTTTCTGTATATGTATCTATCTTTCTATATGTCTATCTATATATCTACCAATCTATCTATCTATCTATCTATAAATCTATCTATCTATCTAGATATCTATCTATCTATCTATCTCTCTATCTATAATTATATCTATTTATCTATCTATTTATCTATCTATTATCTTTATTTCTTTCTTTATTCACTCAATCAATCATTCAATCTGCCTATCAATCTGTATATCATTATGCTTTTTAATCTATCTAGTAATATTTTTATCTATCTATCAAACAATATGTCTATCTTTCTATCTTTAAATCAGTATATATATCTATCTATCAATATGTCTATCTATATTTTATATAATAATCTATCTCTCTAACTATCTATCTATCTATTTCTCTATCTATGTATCTATTTATTTATCTATCTATCTTTATATCAATTTGTCTATCAATATATCTATCAATTTGTTTATTAATCTATCTTTCAATCTAACTATATCAATCTTTTTATACATTTGTCTATGTATCTATCTATCAATCTATCAATCTTTCTTTCTTTATTTCTATTTTTCTTTCTGTCTATCTATTTATTTGTCTATTAGTATATATATTTGTAAGTGTTTCTATATGTGTATTAATATGTCTATTTCTCTATCAATCAATCAATCTATCTATCTATGTCTATCTATCTAATTGTTTATCTATTAATCTATCTATCTATATGTCTATCTATCAATGTATCTATCCATATATTAATCAATCGATTTATCTATCTATATATCTATATATCTATCTAGATGTCAATGTATCTATCTGTCAATCAATCAATCTTTCTGTCTATCTATCTTTCTATCATTATATCTATCTATCTATCATTATTTCTTTCTTTATTTCAATCGATCTATCTATCTTTATATAGATATATATGTCTATTAATCTGTATATGAATTTGTAATTTAACTTGTCTATCAATATTTCTATCAATAATTCTATATATCTATCTATCTATCTATTTGAGTATCAATCTATCTATCAATATGTCTATTTATATATGTATGTATTTTTCTTTTTATCTATGTATCTATCTCTCTAGTTATCTGTCTATGTATTTGTCTATCTATTTATTTATTTATCTATCTATCTATCTAATTGTATTTCTTTCTGTCAATCTATCTATTTATCTATCTATCAATCTGTCTATCTATTTATCTTTCTGTCTATCTTTTTTTCTATATATCTATCTATCATCAATCAATCAATCAAGCTACATATCAATTTGTCTAATAAAATTTCTATAAATATCGTTAACTATCTATCTATTTGTTTATCTATATGTATATCTATCTTTTTATCCTTCTAAATATCTATGTATCTATCAAACTAATTATATATCTATCTATATGTCTGTCTGTCGATCTATCTATCTACTTTTCTATCTATCTCTCTTCCTATCTAGTTATCTATCTATATATTTATCAATCAATCTATCTTTCTATTTATTTATCGGTCTATCTATCTATTTATCGATTTATATATCTATCTATCTATCTATCTGTGTATCTACTTGCTATCTATCTATCAATGTATGTGTCTATCTATCGTTATATCTATATGCATATATATATGTCTTTTTTTATCTTCAATCTATCCATCCAACTATCTATCTGTCTAATAATCTATCTGTCTAATAACTATCAATCTATCTATCTAAAAATAAATTTATCTATCTATTTGTCTGTCTGTTTATTAATAAAACAAACTATATGCCTAATCAATTTATCTATCAATATGAGTGTTAATCTATCTATCAATCCTTCTATCAATATTTCTATCTATATTTCAATCTATCTATCTATATATGAATTTATCTATCAATCTATTCATTTATAACTCTATGTATTTGTCTTTCTATCTTTTTATTTTTATATATTTATCTATCTATCTCTCTATCTATCTTTCTATCTATCTGCCTATCCATCTATCTATATATCTATTTGACTATCTATTTGTTAATCTATGTGACTATCTTTCTTTTGTTCTATCTATCTGTATATCTTTCTGTCTATATACCTATCTATCTATTTGTCTATCTATTTATTATTTTGTCTATCTAATTGTGTATCTATATATTGATCCATCTATCTATATATATATATATGTATTTGTCAATTTATTTGTCTTTTATATCTTTCTATCTATCTATATATTTATTAGTATCTCTATTTATCTATTTAATTTTATATCTATCTATCTATATATCTCTCTATCTATTTGTCTATCTATCTGTCAATCAATCTATCTGTATAAAAATATATCTATCTATCTATATTTCTTTCTTTATATCTATTCATCTATCTATCTATATTCCTATATATCTATTTGTCTATCTATCTGTCTATCTATATGTCAATCTACATATCTTTTATGTATCTATCTATCTTCTATCTAACTTTCAATATATAAATTTGTATATCTATCTTTCTATCTAATTGATTAATTATCAATCAATCAATCTTTCTTTCTTTATATCAATCAATCTATCTATAAGTATATCAAATTGACTATCAATATTGATATAAATAAGTATATCAATCTATTTATCATTCTTTCTATCAATCAATCAATCTACATGTCTATAAAACTATCTATCTATCTATCTATCTAGCTGTCTATCTATCTGGTTGTCAATCAATTTGTATATTTTATATCTATCTATGAATCTTATTGTCTATCTATTTGTCTATCTATCTATATGTCTATCTATCTATGTATATATTTGTCTATCAATCTGTATATCTATCTTACTATCTATCTATCTATTTATCTTTCTATATATCTATCTATCTATCTATCTAACTATGTATTTGTATATTTATCTTTCTCTCTAATTATCTATCTATCTTTCTATCAATTAATCAATCTATCTATCTATAAATTTGTCTATTAACCTACATTTAAATATTTCTTTTAATTTGTCTATCAATATTTCTTTCAAACTTACTATCTATGTGTCTATATATATGTCTAACTATCTATCTTTTTATGTGTCTTTTTATTTGTCTATCTATCTATCTATTTATCTATCTATCTCTCTATTTATCTATCTATCTATTTATCTATTTATCTAACTATCTTTATATCAATCTATCTATCTACATATCTTTCAATTTTTCTATAAATCTATCAATCTGTCTATCCAACTGTCTATATATCTATCAATCTTTCTTTCTTTCTATCAACCAATCAATCTATCAATCTATATATCATTCTTTGTGTCTGTCTATATGTCTGTCTATTTATTTGTTTGTCTGTATATCTATATGTCACTCTTTATGTCTATCTATATCTATCTAACTATTTGTGTTTATATCTATATATTTATCTATCTATTTATCTATTTATTTATCTATCTATATGTCTATCGATCTAAGTATCTATCTATCTATCTATCGTTCAATCTATCAATCAATCGAACTATATTACTATCTATGTGTCTATTGATCTATTTATAAATCTAAATGTCTATCTATCTATTTGTCTATCTATATCTATATTTTTCTATCTATCTATCCAACTATCTCTCTAGCAATCAATAAATCTATCTATTTATCAACCAGTCTATTAATCTATATACCAATCTATCTTTTAATCTGTCTATAAATATTTCTATCATTCTTTCTTTTTATCTATCAATCTATCTGTGTATCAATCTATCTATTAATATATATATATATATATGTATGTATGTATGTATGTATGTATGTATGTTTTTGCCTTTTTATCTAGGTATCAATTTTTTATCTATATGTATATCTATTTGTCTTTCTAACTATCTGTCTGTCTATCTATCTATCTATCTATCTATCTGTCTATCAAACTATGTATCTATCTGTTTATCTATCTGTTAACATTTCTATCTAACTATAGGACAATCTATGTGTCCATATATATATATATATATATATCTATATATTCGTCTTTATATTCTAATCTATTTGCTTATCTATATGTTTATTTATCTATCTATCTCTCCTTATATATATATATATATATATCTATCTCTATATCTATAATCTATCAATATATCTAACTATCTTATATCTATATATATTTCTTTCTGTATATCTATTTGTTTATCTAACTATATATCTATCAATCTTTCTTTCTATCTATCTATATCTATTTATATCTAACTATTTGTATATCTATCAGTCTATCTATATGTCTATCTATCTGTCTATTTATCTATCTATCTTTCTATCTGTATATCTATGTATCTATGTATCTTTCTATCAGTTTTAATATTTATCTATCTATCTTTCTCTCAATCTCTCTATCTATCAATCTATCTATTAGTCTATATATCTATCTATCAATTTATATATCAATCTATGTATCTATTTGTCCATTTATATATCTATCAATCTATCTATATTTATTTTTATCGATCAATCGATTTATTTTTCTATATATCTATCTATCTTTCTATCTATCTATCTATTTATATATTTTTCTATATGTATATCTAGCTATTAGTATTTTGTCTATCTATATATCTGTCTATCTATCTATCTATCTATTTATCAATCTACATTTTTGCTTGTCTATCTATTTATTTATCTATTTAACTATCCATCTATCTATATATATGTCTATATTTCTCAGTATGTTTCTATCTATCTCTCTGTCTATCTATCTGTCTATCTATCTGTCTATCTATCTTTCTAGTCATATATCTACTTGTCTATCTATCTCTTTATAAATTTTCATATCTATATATCAATATATGTCTCTATTTATATATCTATCTATCTATCTATCTATCTATCAATCAATATATTTGTCTATGTATCAGTGTATATATTTGTTTGTTTATATGTCTATCTATATTTTTATAAATCTGACAATCTATTTATCTATCTATCTATCTATATTTCTATCTCTCTATTTGTCTATCTATCTATCTATATTTCTATCTATCTGTCTATCTATCTATCAATTTTTTTTTCTTTCTGTCTAACTATTTATCTTTCTATTTGTCTATATATCTATATATCTATCTATATATCTTTCTATATTTCCATCTATCTATCTTTCTATATTTCCATCTATCTATCTTTCTATCTGTCTGTCTGTCTATCTATCGATCGATCTATCTATCTGTTTATCATTCTGTCTAACTATATGTCTTTCAATCTGTCTATCAATATATTTATCAATATGTCTATGAATTTTATATCAATCTATCTATAAAAATGTATAATCAACTGTCTATCTTTCTATATATCAATTTTTTTATTTTTTTCTATCAATCAATCAATATGTCTATCTATCTATTTGTTTATCTATATATCTCATTGTTAGTGTATCTATTTTTCTATTTATCTTTCTATCTATCTATATATCTATTTATCTATGTGAATATTTGTCTATCATTTTGTCTATTTATTCATCTATCTATCTATCAATCAATTTTTTTATCTATCTATTATTATCTATCTGTATATCTATCTATCTATCTATCTATCTATCTATCTATCTATATGTCTATCATTTTGTCTATTATCTATTTGTCTATATATCTATCTATCTTTATATCAGTCTATCTGTTAGTCTATCTATCTATCTGTCTATCTTGAACTATGTATCTCTCTATTTGTCAATCTGTCTATCGATCTACTTAACTATCTTTGTATCTGTCTATCTGTACATCTATTTGTCTATCTATCTATATATCTATCTAAACACTTGCTATTTAGCTACGGATTGATCCCCAGCTAAATTTCCCAAGCTAAATCAATATTTTTGTGTTGTAAGCTTTCTATTAATCTGTCTATTAATCTTTCTATCAATTCGTCTA
This sequence comes from Sapria himalayana, assembly GCA_029783825.1. Lineage (NCBI taxonomy): Eukaryota > Viridiplantae > Streptophyta > Magnoliopsida > Malpighiales > Rafflesiaceae > Sapria > Sapria himalayana. The sequence continues at coordinate 52,530 of JAREIK010001004.1, read as the reverse complement.
TCAATATATCTAACATTCTTCTTATCTTTGTATCTATTTAACTGACTATCTTTCGATCAATATATTGGTCTTTCAATCTATCTTTCTATGTGTTTATGTATTTATCTGTCTATCTGTATATCTTTGTATCTATCTATATGTCTATCTTTATATCTATCTATTTGTCTATCTTCATACCTATCTATTTTTCATCTGTATATATATATCTTTCAATCTGATTATTTGTCTTTTTTTATATCTATCTTTCTATCTGTCTATTTATAGTTTGTCTATAAGTCTATATATCTATCTATCTGTCTATATATCTATCTATTAATATATCAATTTATCAATTTATCAATTTTCCTATATGTTTATCTTTCTATTAGTCTATATATCTATCTGTCTATATATCTCTATATCTTTAGTTATTTGTTAGCCTATCAATCTAAGTATCTCTCTATTAATTTGGCTATATCTCTATCTGTCTATCCATCTATCTATTATCTATCTGTCTGTCTCTATTTGTCTATCTTTTTACACACAACACATTTATATATATATATATAATAATATCTACATGGCTATCAATCTGTCTATCTATCTGTCTATCTATATGTCTATCAATCACTCAATCTATCTTTCTATTT
>JAREIK010001004.1:0-48465 GCA_029783825.1 Sapria himalayana | reverse complement strand
TATAGATAGATAAATATATAGACAGGCAAATAGACATATAGGTATAAAAATAGAAAGATAGATTGAGTGATTGATAGACATATAGATAGACAGATAGATAGACAGATTGATAGCAATGTAGATATTATTATATATATATATATAAATAAAAAGATAGACAAATAGACAGACAGACAGATAGATAGATAAATAGATAGTTGGATAGACAGATAGAGATATAGCCAAATTAATAGAGAGATACTTAGATTGATAGGCTAACAGATAACTAGAGATATAAAGATATATAGACAGATAGATATATAGACTAATAGAAAGATAAACATATAGGAAAATTGATAAATTGATATATTAATAGATAGATATATAGACTGATAGATAGATATATAGACTTATAGACAAACTATAAATAGACAGATAGAATGATAAATATAAAAATAGACAAATAGTCAGATTGAAGATATATATATATAGATGAAAGATAGATAGGTAAGAAGATATACAAATAGATAGATATAAAGATAGACATATAGATAGATACAAAGATATACAGATAGACAGATAAATACATAAACACATAGAAAGATATATTGAAAGACCAATATATTGATCAAAAGATAGTCAGTTAAATAGATACAAAGATAGGAAGAATGTTAGATATATTGATAGACAAATTGATAGAAAGATTAATAGAAAGCTTACAACACAAAAATATTGATTTAGCTTGGGAAATTTAGCTGGGGATCAATCCGTAGCTAAATAGCAAGTATTTAGATAGACATATAGATAGATAGACAAATAGATGTTCAGATAGACAGATACAAAGATAGTTAAGTAGATCGATAGACAGATTGACAAATAGAGAGATACATAGTTCAGATAGACAGATAGATAGATAGACTAACAGATAGACTGATATAAAGATAGATAGATATATAGACAAATAGATAAATAGACAAAATGATAGACATATAGATAGATAGATAGATAGACTAGATAGATAGATAGATATACAGATAAATAAATAGATATATAAACATATTGATTGATAGATATATAGATGAATAAATAGACAAATTGATAGACAAACATTCACATAGATAAATAGATATATAGATAGATAGATAGATAAATAGAAAAATAGAACACTAACAATGAGATATACAGATAAACAAATAGATAGATAGACATATTGATTGATTGATAAAAAAAATAAAAAATTGATATATAGAAAGATAGACAGTTGATTAGACATATTTATAGATAGATTGATATAAAATTCATAGACATATTGATAGATATATTGATAGATAGATTGAAAGACATATAGTTTGACAGAATGATAGACAGATAGATTGATCGATCGATAGACAGATAGACAGATAGAAAGATAGATAGATGGAAATATAGAAAGAAAGATAGATGGAAATATAGAAAGATATATAGATAGATAGATAATATATATAGACAAACAGATAGATAAATAGTTAGAGAGAACCAAAAAAAATAGATAGATAGAAGATATAAATATAGATAGATAGATAGACAAATAGAGAGATAGAAATATAGATAGATAGATAGATAAATAGATTGTCAGATTTATAAAAAATATAGATAGACATATAAACACACAATATATACACTGATACATAGACAAATATATTGATTGATAGATAGATTGATAGATAGATAGATGATATATACAATAGAGACTATATTGATATATAGATATGAAAATTGATAAAGAGATAGATAGACAAGTAGATATATGGCTAGAAAGATAGATAGACATATAGATAAACAGATAGATAGGTAGAGAGACAGATAGAAACATATTGAGAAATATAGACATATATATAGATTAGATGGATAGTTTAAATAGATAAATAAATAGATAGACAAGCAAAAATGTAGATTGATAAATAGATAGATAGAAGCTAGACAGATATAATGATAGACAAAATACTAATAGCTAGATATACATAAAGAAAATATATAAATAGATAGATAGATAGAAAGATAAGATAGATATATAGAAAATAAATCGACTTGATCGATAAAAATAAATATAGATAGATCGATAGATAGATAAATGGACAAATAGATACATAGATTGATATATAAATTGATAGATAGATATATAGACTAATAGATAGATTGTAGATAGACAGATAGAATAGATAAATAGTAAAATTGTGATTAGAAAAGCTACATATATACATAGATATACAAATAGAAAGATCGATAGATAAATAGACAGATAGATAGACATATAGATAGACATCTAGATAGGCTGATAGCTATACATAGTAGATATAAATAGATATAGATAGATAAAAGAAAGATTGATAGATATATAGTACATAAAAGATATATAGAAAGAATATATATAGATATAAGATAGTTAGATCTATTGATAGATTATAGATATTAGATAGTATGAGAGATAGATATCTATATATATAAAGGAGAGATAAATAGATAAATAAACATATAGATAGGCAAATAGATTAGCAATATAAAGATGAATATATAGATATATATAGATATATATAATGGACACATAGATGTCCTATAGTTAATAGAAATGTTAACAGATAGATAAACAGATAGATACATAGTTTGATATACAGATAGATAGTATAGATAGATAGACAGACAGATAGATTAGAAAGACAAATAGATATACATATAGATAAAAATTGATACCTAGATAAAAGGCCAAAAAGACATACTACATACATACATACATATATATATATATATATATAGTACTTATAGATTGATTGATACACAGATAGATTGATAGATAAAAAGAAAGAATGATAGAAATATTTATAGACAGATTAAAGATAGATTGGTATATAGGATTAATAGACTGGTTGATAAATAGATAGATTTATTGATTGCTAGAGAGGATAGTTGGATAGATAGATAGAAAAATATAGATATAGATAGACAAATATAGATAGACATTTAGATTATAATAGATCAATAGACACATAGATAGTAATATAGTTCGATGATTGATAGATTGAACGATAGATAGATAGATAGATACTTAGATCGATAGACATATAGATAGATAAATAAATAGATAAATAGATAGATAAATCTATAGATATAAACACAAATAGTTAGATAGATAGACATATAGATAGACATAAAGAGTGACATATAGATATATAGACAAACAAATAAATAGACAGACATAGAGACAGACACAAAGAATGATATATATATTGATAGATTGATTGGTTGATAGAAAGAAAGAAAGATTGATAGATATATAGACAGTTGGATAGACAGATTGATAGATTTATAGAAAAATTGAAAGATATGTAGATAGATAGATTGATATAAAGATAGTTAGATAAATAGATAAATAGATAGATAGATAAATAGAGAGATAGATAGATAAATAGATAGATAAATAGACAAATAGAAAGACACATAAAAAGATTGATAGTTAGACATATATATAGACACATAGATAGTAAGTTTGAAAAAAATATTGATAGACAAATTAAAAGAAATATTTAAATGTAGGTTAATAGACAAATTTATAGATAGATAGATTGATTAATTGATAGAAAGATAGATAGATAATTAGAGAGAAAGATAAATATACAAATACATAGTTAGATAGATAGATAGATAGATATATAGAAAGATAAATAGATAGATAGATAGTAAGATAGATATACAGATTGATAGACAAATATATACATAGATAGATAGACATATAGATAGATAGACAAATAGATAGACAATAAGATTCATAGATAGATATATAAATATACAAATTGATTGACAACCAGATAGATAGACAGCTAGATAGATAGATAGATAGATAGATAGTTTTATAGACATGTAGATTGATTGATTGATAGAAAGAATGATAAATAGATTGATATACTTATTTATATCAATATTGATAGTCAATTTGATATACTTATAGATAGATTGATTGATATAAAGAAAGAAAGATTGATTGATTGATAATTAATCAATTAGATAGAAAGATAGATATACAAATTTATATATTGAAAGTTAGATAGAAGATAGATTGACAGATAAAAGATAGGTAGATTGACATATAGATAGACAGATTGATAGACAAATAGATAGATAGGAATATAGATAGATAGATGAATAGATATAAAGAAAGAAAGATAGATAGATAGATATATTTTTATACAGATAAATAGATTGACAGATAGATAGATATAATATTAAATAGATAGATAGAGATACCGATAAATATATAGATAGAAAGAAAGATATAATATACAAATAAATTGACAAATATATATATATATATATATATAGATAGATGGATCAATATATAGATACACAATTGGATAGACAAAATAATAAATAGATAGACAAATAGATAGATAGATAGGTATATAGATAGATAAATATACAGATAGATAGAACAAAAGAAAGATTTCACATAGATTAACAAATAGATAGTCAAATAGATATATAGATAGATGGATAGGCAGATAGATGATAGATAGATGATAAATTTATAAAAATAAAAAGATAGAAAGATAAATAATAGAGTTATAAATGAATAGATTGATAGATAAATTCATATATAGATAGATAATTGAAATATAGATAGAAATATTGATAGAAAGGATTGATAGATAGATTAACACATCATATTGATAGATAAATTGATAGGCATATAGTTTGTTTTATTAATAAACAGACAGACAAATAGATAGATAAATTTATTTTTAGATAGATAGATTGATAGTTATTAGACAGATAGATTATTAGACAGATAGATAGTGGATAGGATAGATTGAAGATAGACAAATAAGACATATATATATGACATATAGATATAACGATAGATAGACACATACATTGATAGATAGATAGCAAGTATATAGACAGATCGATATAGATAGATAGATATATAAATCGATAAATAGATAGATAGACCGATAAATAAATAGAAAGATAGATTGATTGAATAAATATATAGATAGATAACTAGATAGGAAGAGATATAGATAGAAAAGTAGATAGATAGATCGCAGACAGACATATAGATAGATATATAATTAGTTTGATAGATACATAGATATTTAGAATGATAAAAAGATAGATATACATATAGATAAACAAATAGATAGATAGTTAACGATATTTATAGAAATTTTATTAGACAAATTGATATGTAGATTGATTGATTGATTGATGATAGATAGATATAGAAAAAAAGATAGACAGAAAGATAAATAGATAGACAGATTGATAGATAGAATAGATAATTGACAGAAAGAAATACAATTAGATAGATAGATAGATAAATAATAAATAGATAGACAAATACATAGACAGATAACTAGAGAGATAGATACATAGATAAAAAGAAAAATAATACATATATAAATAGACATATTGATAGATAGATTGATACTCAAATAGATAGATAGATATATATAGAATTATTGATAGAAATATTGATAGACAGGTTAAAATACAAATTCATATACAGATTAATAGACATATATATCTATATAAGATATATAGATCGATTGAAATAAAGAAAGAAATAATGATAGATAGATAGATATAATGATAGAAAGATAGATAGACAGAAGATGATTGATTGATTGACAGATAGATACATTGACATCTAGATAGATATAATAGATATATAGATAGATAAATCGATTGAATTAATATATGGATAGATACATTGAATAGATAGACATATAGATAGATAGATTAATAGATAAACAATTAGATAGATAGACATATAGATAGATAGATTGATTGATAGAGAAATAGACATATTAATACACATATAGAAACACTGACAAAATATATACTAATAGACAATAAATAGATAGACAGAAAGAAAAATAGAAATAAAGAAAGAAAGATTGATAGATTGATAGATAGATACATAGACAAATGTATAAAAAGATTGATATAGTTAGATTGAAAGATAGATTAGTAAACAATTGATAGATATATTGATAGACAAATTGATATAAAGATAGATAGAATAAATAAATAGATACATAGATAGAGAAATAGATAGATAGATAGTAGAGAGATAGATAGATATATAATATATAGATAGACAGACTGATAGATAGATTATATACAGATTTAAAGATAGAAAGATAGACATATTGTTTGATAGATAGATAAAAATATTACTAGATAGATAAAAAAACATATTGATATACATATTGATAGGTAGATTGAATGATTGATTGAGTGAATAAAGAAAAAAAATAAAGATAGATAGATAAATAGATAGATAAATAAATATAATTATAGAATGAGAGATAGATAGATAGCTAGATAGATATATAGATTTATAGATAGATTAATTGATTGCTAGATATATAGATAGACATATAGAAAGATAGATACATATATAGAAAGATAGACAGATAGATAGATAGATAAATTGATTGATTGATTGACAGACAAATAGATACATAGATAGATAGACATATAGATCTAGAGATATATACAAAGATATAAGGACAATAGATAGATAAATAGATAAACAAATTGACAGAAAGATAGACTAATAAAAGATTGACCTATAGATATACAGATAGACAAGTCGATAGGCAGACAAATTTACAAAAAGAAATAAAGAAAGTTAAATAGAGAGATATATATATAGACAGAAAGATTGATTTATTAATAGTAAGAATGATAGATAGATAAATAGATACATATACAAATGGAAAGACAGATTGATCGATAAATTGATAGTAAGATTGATTGATTGATTGATTGATAGTTTTATAGACTTATAGATAGATAGATTGATAGAAAGAAAGAAAGATAGATTGATAAATAGATAAATAGATAGATAGATAGATAGATATATTGACAGAGAGATACACAAATAGGTAAATAGAAAGATAAATAGATAGATAGATAGGCAGATAGAAAGATAGATAAATAGACATATAGATAGATTAAAGATATACAAATAGATATATAGAAATATTGATAGATAGATAAATAGTCAAAAAATATACATATAGATAGAAAGATTGACAAATAGATAGATTGATAGATTGATATATAGATAGATGGACAGATATATTAACAAATAGATAGGCAATTAGATAATACATAGATAGATTGATAGAGAAATAGATAGATATATAGATAGATAGATATGCAGATAGAAAGAAAGAAAGATAGATAGATAGATATATATATGTATGTATATATATATATATATATAAACATATATATGGACAAATTAATATAATAAAAAAAGATAGATATATAGAAAGCATATAGATTGATATAAAATATATAGATAGATAGATAGACTAATATATAGGTAGTTAGAAAGAAAAGTAAGAGATATAATAGATAGATTGAAAACTAATAGATATACAGATAAATATAAAGATTGATAGAAAGATTGATAGAATGATTGAAAGATATATTTATAGAAATATTGATTGGGTTGATTAAAAGAGAGATAGATTGTTTTATTGATTGATAGAAAGAAAGATAGATTGATTGATTGAGATATTATTAGACAGATAGATAGATGGATAGATAGACAGATAGATAGTCAAATAAGATAAACATATATATAGAGAGATATAAAAAATAGAGAGATAGATAGACAAATGAAAGAAAGAAGATAGATATATTGATAAATAATAGATTGATAAATAGATAAATAGAAATTGAGATAGATAAATAGACATATTAATATACAGATAGTTATACAGATAAACAAACTATATAGATATATTGATAAAAAGATGATATATAGATATATAGATAGATAAAAAGACAAATTGATAGGCAATAAATAGTCAGATTGATAGATAGATAAATATGTAGGTATAAAGATAATATACAGATAGATAGATAAATAGATAGATAGATATATAGATAGACACATATATAAATAGATAGTTAGACAAATAGATATAAAGATAGATAAAAAAGATAGATAGATAGAAAGATAGATAAATATATAGATAAATATATAGATAGACAGATAGATCAATAGTAGTTAGACAAATAGATATAAATATTGATAAAAAGATAGATAGATAGATAGAGAGATTGATAGATATACAAATATATAGATAGAAAGATAAATAGACAAATATATAGGTAGATAGAAATAAAAATACATAGAGATATAAATAGATAGATTTATAAACAAATAGTAGACAAATAGATAGAAAGATTGATAAAAAGATAATAGATAGATTGAAATATAGATTGATAGTCATAATTATAGGCTATTGAAAGATAGATAGTTTGTTTCATTTATAGACCAATAGAGAGATAGATAGATTAATTGATAGATTTTTTAGACAGATAGATAGATGGATAGATAGACAAAAAGATATAAAGATAGATAGACACATAGATTGAGAATGAGAAGAGATGATATATATATAATATATATATATATAAACATATATATAGATAACATATATATAGAAAAATAGAAAGAAAGATAATATATTGATAGATGATATATAGATAAATAAAAATTGAGATAGATAGAAATATATATTAATATACATATTGATAGACAGATAAACAAAATAGATAGATATACTGATAGAAAGATTGATATATAGATAGATAGTTAGATAAATATATAGGCAATTAAATAGACAGACAGATAGATAGATAGATATGTAACTAGAAAGATATTAGATAAATAGATAAATAGATATATAGAGAGACTAATAGATAAACAAATAGTTAGATAAATACATATAAAGATAGATAAAAAAGATAGATAGATAGATATACAGATATATAGATAGTTATATAAATTAGACAAATATATAGGTAGATATAAATAAAAATACATAGAGATATAAATAAATAGATTTATAGATAGATTTATAAATAAATAAATAGACAAATATATAGAAAGATTGATAGAAATATTGACAGCTAGATTGAAAGATTGATTGATAAACATAATGATAAACTAATTGAAATCCGATAGTTGTTTGTTTTATAGACAAGTAGATAGATAGATTGATAAACATATAGTTTGATAGATTTTAAATAGATTGATAGATGGATAGATAGACAGATTGATAAAGAAATAGATAGACATATATATAGATAGAATGATAGAAAGATAGATAGATATATAAATTGATAGTCAGATAGATTAATAGTTAGATAGATTGATAGATTGATAGATCGATCTATACATAGATATATAGATAGAGAGATAAACAGATAGATAGAATGATAGACAAATAGATACACATAGATAGATAGATAAATAGAAATATAGATAAATACATAGATAGAAAAAAATATAGATATACAAGTAGATAAACAAATAGATAGATAGATAAATAGATAGGTAAATATATAGATATTTAAATTGATAGAAAGATAGATTGACAGACAGATAGACATATAGATCGATTATTAGATATATAAATATATAGATAGATTTTTAGATAGATTGATAAACAAATTTATAGGCAGATTGATATATAGATTGACTGATAGATTGATAGATTGATTGATTGATAAACAATTGACATACAAATTAATAGATAGATAAAAGAAAGATTGATATAAAGATATATAAACTACTAGATAGATAGATAGATAGACAAATAGTAGTTAGAGATATAGATATAAATTAGATTATTAGACAAATAGATAGAAGATTATTAGTTAGATATATTGAGAAACAAATATATATATATATATCTATATATATATAAACAATAGATAGAATGATTGATAGACAAATATATTGAGAAATAAAAGACATTGATAGACAGATATATAGATAAATTGATAGATAGATTTATATAAATATGAATAGAAAAATTCTAGACCGACTGATATAAATAATGATATACAAATAGATAGATTGATAATTAGATAGATTGATAGACAGATTCATAGTAAAATATATTGATTGATTGAAACATAGATAAAAAATATAGATAAATAGATAAATGAAATAGATAGATCAAAGATTATTACTAGATAGATCGAAAGATAGATAGATAATAGAGAGACACATAGATAGATAGATTGATTGTTTGATAGATAGATAGTTAGTTAGATAGAAAGATAGCTAGATAGACAAATAAATAGACAGATATATAGATTGATAGATAAATAGATTAACAAATTGATATATTGATAGATAGATAGAAATATCGATAGATATATAGATAGATAGAAGATAAATAAATAGATAGATAGATATATAGAAAAATAGATAAATAGAAAGATAGACAAATAGATATATATATATATATATATATAGAAAGATACGTGGTACAGATATATAGACATATAAATAGATAGATAGACATATAAATAGACAGGATAGATAGATAAATAAATAATTAGATAGAAAGTTTGATAGATATAGAAAGATAAATAGGACAAATAGATATATAGATTAATTGGTAGATAGATAGAAATATAGATAGATACATAGATAGATAGATGGACAGATATATAGATAGATATATACTTATAGAAAAAATTAGATAGATAGATAAATAGCAAGATATATAGATAGACAGACTGATAGACATATAGAAATATTGACAGATATATAGACAGAAAGATAGATAGATAGATAGACATACCCAGATAGATAGATAGATATACAAAAAGATATATAGGATAGATAGATTGATTGATATGAAGATAGATTGTAAAATATATAGATAAATAGATAGAAAGTTTGATTGATTGATTGATATTTTGATAGACAGATTGATAGACAGAATGATAGATTAATAGATAAACAATTGATAGATAAAATGGTATATATATAGATAGACAGACATGATAGATTTATAGATAGATATATATATATATATATATATAGAAAAATAGACAGATAGACAGATTGATAGACAAATAGATAGATAGATATAAAGATAGATAGATTGATTGATTGATTGACAATAGATATATAGATAGAAAGTCCAATAGATAGACAGATAGAAATCCAATAGATAGACAGATAAATAAAAAATTGATATAGAGATAGAAAGATAGAATATAGATAAATAGACCTAAAAATAGACAGAAGGATTAATAAATAAATAGAAATATAAATAATAGATATATAGATAGATTAATTGACAAAAAATAGACAAATAGAGAGATATATAGATAGCACAGACAGATACACAGATAGATAGATAGATAGATAGTTAGAAAGTTTGTCAAGTAGAAAGATAGATAGATAGACATATAGATAGACGATAGATAGAAAAATAGATATAGAGATAGATAGACAGTTAGATAAGTAGAAAGATAGATAGACAGATAGATAGAAAAATATCTAGATAGTTTGATTATAAGATTGATAGACAAATAAATCAATAGATAGATAAGCAAATAGATAGACAAAAAGAAATACAAATACATTTATAGTTAATTAGATTGATTGATTGATATATATATATATAAATATAGATAGAAAGATAGACAAATTGATAGATGATTGATAGATGATTGATAGATAGATTGATATACAGATTGATAGACACATTGATTGATAGATTAATAGATGATAGATAGATTGATAGACAGACAGATAAATTTATAGATAGATAGATATAAAGATAGATAGATAGATATATAGATGGATAGATACACAAATAGATAGACATATAGATAGATAGATAGTTAGACATATAGATAAATAAATAGATATACATATATATAGACAAATAGGTTTAAAGATAGATAGATAGATAAATAGACAGATAGTTAGATAGAAAGATAGATAGATAAATAGACAGATAGATAGACACATAGATAGACAAATAGATAGACACATATATAGACATATATTGAAATATATAGATAGATAGACAAATAGTTAGACAAATAGATAGACAAATAGATATATTGATAAAAAATACATACATATATAAATAGATAGATTGATACACAAATAGATAGATATATATATATATATATATATAATGATTGATAGAAATATTGATAGATAGATTAAAATATAAATTTATATATAGATTAATAGACATATTTATAGAAAAAATAGATTGGTTTATTGAAATAAAGAAAGAGAGATAGATAGTTAAATATATTGATAAAAATCTAGATTGACAGATAGATAGATTGATAGAGAGATAGATACATTGACATCTAGAAAGATATATAGATATACAGATAGAAACACTAACATATAGATATACCAATAAACAAATAAATAGATAGACAAATAGAAAGAAATAACGATAGATAGATAGATTTATTAATAGAAATAAAGATATATAGATTGATAGATAGATAGATAAATCGATAGATGGATAGTCAGATTGATAGTTAGATTGATACATAGATTAATAGACAAATTGATAGATATATATATTGATATAAAGATAGTTAGATAAATAAATATATACATATATAGAGAGATAGATAGACAGATAGTTAGATAGATAAATCGACAGATAGATGATACATAGATTGTTAGAAATATTTATAGTCAGATTAAAAAACATATTGATATACAGATAGATAGATAGATAGATAGATTGATTGAAAGAAAGATAGATAGAAAGATAGATAGATTGATAGATAAATATATATAGATATAGAAGGAGAGAAAGATAGAGATAGATAGATATATAAATAGAGAAGTATATTAATAGATAGATAGATAGATATATTGATAGATATATAAATAAACATATAGAAAGATAGATAGATAGACTAAAACAACAAGAAAAATCTCATATAGCTAGGGATAGTTCCCTATCTAAATGAGCATTTTCGTTGCTAAATAGGATAAAACGATGGATTCCCGATGGATCCATTCCTTATTTAAACTGCTTCTGATAAAATTTAGAGATGGAAAGTGTCCCTAGCTAAATAGTTAGCTACGGAAAAATCTTTTGCTAAAAAAGACAAATTCCCTAGCTAAATTAGCAAGATGAATGAGATTTTCTGTTACTAAACAAATATAACGATGGATAATTCCCTAGCTAAAGTTCTAATCTATAAATTTTAGCAATGAATATAGTCTCTAGCTAAATAAATTTAGCGACGGAAAATCCGTCACTAATTTTAATATTTCTCTAACTAAATTAGCTAGTGAAAATTCCCTAACTAAATTAGCCAGTGAAAATTCCCTAACTAAATTAGCAAGGGATTTTTCCCTAACTATTTTAATTTCCAAATTAATTTCAGAATTTAAATTATTTTAAAATTTTTTAAATAAATAATTTTATATTTCTATATCAAATTGAATAAAAATTGAAACTATAAATAATTTATAATAAATAAAAAATAAAATCATTTAATAGCTTATTCTAATTCAATATTTTACATAATTAAAACAAACAAATAAAAAAATTTTATTTCATCTTATTCATTAATGTATCTACTGATAGTTCATAAAGTATAATATATCGTTTCATAGATGTTGCTTTCTCTCCCCCTGCTCCTCTGATCATCATTTTTGCTACTGTGAAAAAGCTATCCGAGTCATGGCACGTAATGTCTAGTGAAAAATCTCATCACTTATAAAAGCTTTGTTTGATGAACAATGCGGTATCATATCTGTCAAAAATTTAAACCACTCCGTCAAATAAAAAAAAAGTTATGTTTTGATACATATATAATCTTGTAGTATATATGTAAATATATATTAGCATTTCACTCGTACATATATTACTATAGTATTTGTACATAAAAACAATAGTATTATGTGTACATATAAATTGAGTACAAATATACTCAGTATATGTACATAAAATACTACAGTATTATATGTATGTATTTATTGACTTTATTCGTACGCATATACCTCATTTTGTGCTGTTGTTGCTGCTCTCACTACTGCTCCTATCACTGTTGACGTTGCCAATAAATACTGATATCATCGTTGCCACCACTGCCTCTACTACTATCATTGTTGCCGATGCCAATGTTGTCGCTGTAGCTGATACCACTACTGGCCGCTGCCACCACTGACAGTGCTGCCATTGCATGGCACAGCTGTCAATGCCACTACTGCTACTTCTGCCATCGCTCCTACCACTGCCTCCTTTTCCATTGCTTCAAGTCCTACCACTACTTTCGGTGCAGCCGCTGCTACCGCAACTACCGCCACTATTGCCGTTGCTTTGGTGCAGCCACTGCTACATCCACTATCGCCGCTGCTTCCGGTGCAGCTACTATTACAGCTGCTGCCGCTACATTCGATGCTGCTGCTCCCAACACTGCCTCTCTCGCCGCTACTGCCACTACTACAGCCCCCGCTGTTGCTACCGCCACCACTGCTACCGCAGCCATTGCTGCGATGATGTCACTACTACTAATGCATGTAAATTTCATCAAGATGGGGATGAAGATGGAAATACATATAACAATATGAATTAATACACAAGACATTGAACATGAAAATTCTTAATCACAGATTTGTGGGTTCGTATATCATTAGTAACTATTGAAGTGAATCACATACTCATGAGTTAATGTACTATAACTGCTATCACAGGTTAGTTCAGATGGTAAGGGCGAGCAACAAGCTCCAGGAATACAATATATTCATGAGATCATAGGTTTGAATCTTACCTTTGAATTGAGGAAAATGTATCAACTCATACTTACCTTGGATTAGTTGAGGTGCATGCATATTGACTCGAACATTCATGGGTCACAAAAGAAAAGTACTAGAGCTGACTCGACCCTGCCTGATTTTGATCCCAAACCCACAGTCTGCTCATCGAGATGGTACCACCATTTACACGAGGTTTTGCAATAGCAGCAGTACAATGCGCTCTACATGGCAGATTTTACAAACTCTGCCTCTAATTGCTTCACTTTTCATAGGTGCCTTTTACCCTCTTCAGTGCCATCACCCAATTAACCAAATTCATTATTACTTAATCAAATATCTGAACATATAAGAGCCTAAATATGTGCAAAGTTATGAACAAGTACACTTGAACATAATTAGAACAAAATAGTAAAGGGGATATTTGTTTGACTATTATGAGGGAGAAATGAAACTAGCATAAACTTCAATATTGACCAATTATTTGTCCAATTAATTTTTGTTTGTGTAGAACTGCCAATCAATATCCTAAAATATCATATACAATCCTATGGAATAAAATGAGAAAATAGAAAACATATGTCATCATGTATACATTTCAATTCCCATAAAATAACATGTATACAAGTTGAAGCATTCCACTTGCTTCAAGCTCCAAATAATTTTTTTTATTAAATATTAGAGTTTGACAAAAATTAAATGATTCATTATTATTCAACATTTCAAATTGATATCACATATGAAACATAATAGGGCCCAAACATCACTATTTACTTCAACCTAGAGTGTTGTATATAGTTTATTTTGATAATCTATTTGTATAACCAAATATTTATGTTTTAATATTTTTATGTAAATGTAGGAAAGGAAATATTAAGAGGATAGGAATGCAACAGTAGCATAATAACGAAGGTCCCACTCTCCGGTCATGGTTGAATAAATTTTTGAAGCAGAGTCTGACCCGTCCGATGATTCAACCCGCTCCGGTTAATTAAACCAAGAAAATTTTAATATAAAATGTTTTTATTTTATTTTTTCGGGTTACTATTTTCGTGATCTGGAACTATTCATCTTCTTTCTCTCTCTCTCTCTGCACAATTTATCATGACTATTTCTGTGCTGCACATACTATAAGACTTCTGATTTGGTTTAATTTATAATGCATAAGTATTTTCTGGTGGATGTAGCTAGTCGTACTGAGCACTAGTGAACCACGTTATTTCGTGCATTTCTTTTGTGGGTTCTATTCTATTTTTTATTCTCTCACGCTTGGATTGTGGATTGAATATAAATCATTTGTTGTTTTTGTTGTTCTTTCTTCTTGTGTATCTTAAAATCATAACTATGAAAGCACAATTGCCCAACATAGCGTAATCACCATTAACCAACAACATACAGCAACAATCATTGATTATTACCCAACACCATCAATGACTAGCATTAATTGGTACTATCAACAATGACAATGCTTGATTCGTCACTATTAAGGCCAAAAACTAGTAAGAGCTTCGGTTATAACATGGGAGAGAAGGAGAAAAAAAATAAATATATTTTTTCATTAATATATATATATATATAGTTGTGATAACTCACATGTCATGTGCTCTTATACAATATATAAATCTAACAAGAAAGAAAATAAATAAAAAAATATGCTTACACATTAAATTAAACCTCAAACACAACTACTTTAAGCTAGCATGTATATGTCATAAATTCTCAACTCAAAAAAGAGAAAAAAACCTTATTGTTTGAGCACATTAGTGAAATATCTATAATTTCTTCATTGATATGTATGTATATAATTACTTTCAAATTATCCTAATCATCTCCCATTAAAGTACAATCAATCTAAATATATTTTATTCAGTCATTGAATATCAAATAAGCATCAATATCAAGTTGTCTAATTATTATAATAAAGCATTATAAACATCTAAATTAGTAAACAAAACTCTTCCAAAAAAATGTTTGATCCACTGGATCTCATAAGCAATCAATGTCATAAATGCATACTCTGTATCTACATTAAATCTAAAAATCATGATATACCACTTACTTTCTAAGAAATAAAATTTCTATAAAAAAATATAAAATTATATAATAGATATTTTCTTTTTAATCATTTGAGTTCAACTAGAATTTGTGTAAACCTTTATCCGCCTATATCAGTCATCACTGAATGATATCTCATGTTCTAAAACATTCTTTACAAACATGAAAATTATAAGAACTATACACATATTAGCATGTCTATAAGAATCTGAGTATTACTCTCTAATCATTATCAGGTAGTTCAACTTTCATACAATTATACTATGTCAAATAGAATCAGCTGAGAAAGGTGTAAATATGAATAGGTTTACACTCTGATCAAGTAGTAAGCCAATGACCATATATTCAATCATATCAAAATCAGACAAAATATGTAAAATCAATTCTCCTCAAAAGAAGAAATTATATCTCAATACTCATGAAATATCTAAAATATCTCAAATTCTTTATTTAGAACTCAACTTATATGAACCATTTCAATTTCAATATACCCTAGATGATAATTATCTATAATCAAAATATCAATATACATTAATAACTTCACATCTTATCCTCTTGATTTATTTTGATAGAAATAAGAATAACCTAACACATATCTCATAAAATCAAAAGTAATGAATGCTAAAAAGAATATATTAAACTATACCCTATAAAATTATTTCAATCAATAAATAACCTTTCTAGTCTACCAATCATATATATGCTCCATAAAATAGTGAATTCTGACGAATGATGTATAAGCACCTCTTCCTTAAAATCATTATGAATAAATATATTCATCAAATTTAACTAATATACAATCTACATAAAACATATAATAATAAAAAATAATAATCTAATAGCAATCACCTTAGCCACAAAAAATAATTGTTACAGTACAATGAAATAATCTTATAACTATGGAGTCCAAATAGCTCTAAGATAGAGTCATTGAAAAATAATTTATCATTAAAGAATATTATATTCACACTCATAATAATTTTTATGGCCTCTAATAAGTAACATATATCTTTTCTAAGTATTACAGTACTTAACAAAAGTAGACTTTATAGCACTAATAATCATCTTCTCACTATCTAAAAAAATCTTAAATAAAATAAATATACTCAATAATCTTAAGCAAAAAATAATAAAACTCTCATAAATATAAAAATTAATATTAGCTACAATCTAAGAATACTAAAAACAACATCCAATTGAATAATAATTTATTTTTTGACTCTTCTTTTCAAAAATAACTAAGAACACTCATATGTAATAGAAATGCCTTAATTATCGCAATTAAATATTAGTTCTTTCTTTTGGCTGTCTAATTAATTGCATAAGTGCTAGCACACGATATCTAATTAATTATTTTATGATTTTCGAAAAAAAATCATCTCATGTTTATGTTCCCTGTTAGTCCTTTACTTTAAAGATCAAATGTGTAATATCCAAATTTACTCTACTAAGATGCATAAAGAATAAAATATTTCATTTATCTAACCATTACATATTATGTATTATGAAATCTAATTAGAATCCCATTTGATGACTATCCACACTCTCATTATACCATTTGCATTTATTATTAAAAATTACAAATATATTAACTCATATTCTATTATACAATTCACAAATTCTAGAGAGAAATGCAAATTAAAACCCTCTAATTTTTCTTCTACTCTTACAACAACATTAAAACCTCCACTAATAATTTATAGTTCAGACATAGAGGACATTAGGTTGAATGTTCGAAAAATCAAAAACTACTGAAAGAGATAATATTTGGTCTATATTTAAGATCATTATCCTACTCATTTTTTGTACCATAAACTAATTTTTATGGTTAGCTTTAGCAACAACAACCTCAAAATTCAGTTTATGTTTTAACTTTTCTAATTCATTCAGATATATAGGTTCACTAAGGAAGACAAACGACACTAGCACATTAAATTTAAAATAAGTTTCAAATGGCACTATTGAGATGAATGAGTGGTGAAATACTTCATTTATCTAACCATTACATATTACATAGCATTATCTCAAGTCAAAATCACATCTTGTGACTATCCTCTCTCTAATTATACAAAGTGAATTAATTATCAAAACATTCAAATATACTACCTCACATCCTACTACACAAGCTACAAATTCTAGAGAAGAACGTAGATTAACACACTTCCTCACTAATTATTCTTTCATTCTTACTAAAACATTAAAATCTTCACTGATAATTTATGGCCTAACCAAATAGAACTGAGTTATTGCAACCCATAACTTGCTTTAGGATTACCTCGTGTTCTTTTCATACACCCCCATTAAATTAGTTGGAAAATAGGATGTTTAGAAAATCAAAAACCACTCAAGGAGATAATATTTGGTTCATATTTATGACCATTATTATGATACTCATTTTTTATCCCATAAACTAAATTTTATGTTTAGCATTAGCAACTACAATCTCAAAATTCAATTTATGTTTTAACTTTTCTAATTTATCCAAACACATAGGTTCAATAAGAGAAACAAATGACACTGACACATCATACATTTTCCATAAAGACAAATGAAACTGACATTAACACATAATGTTCTTTTCATACATCGCACATAATGTTCTAATCATCTTAATATTTTCATGTTACAATCAATTATGTTTTTATTTTCCATAAAATTTATAATCATAAACAAAATTTCAAATTTTTTTTAAAATCAAAAACTATATATATCTAGTACTATAGGAATGTCAGATACACACCCCGAGATATCTTTACCAATAGCTATATTCTTAATATTATGGAAAAGTCTTATCTACTCTAATCCCAAGGAACATATATATGTCGAGGAAAAATATGAGATGAATCTGAGAGAGAATGATAAAAGATGAAAAAAATAATATATATCTAATATAATTATTAATAAAAATAATAAAATATCTCAAACTATCATGTATATTCATCCTACAAAAACCCTAAATATCTTACTGAATCAGATGACATATATCTTTCCTAACATTCTCATATTGTGAATGATAAGGAAGTGTAGTATATTTTTCTCATTGATATACCTCATAATCAATAAATATTATTTACTTGATGTGATGTCACTTTTTCTTATTGATAGTAGAGGCATCGATATACCTCATGGTCGATCTCATCATTCTAACAAAACTCATATACAAAAAAATACATGACACAAAAAGAACAACATCAACATTGTCATGCCCCATGGTCAAAACAACAATGTCACTATCTAAAAGCGTAAAACAATATTAAAGACTTAAGACTAAATAAAAATGAATGTGATCACTTAAAACATGAGTATTAACTCCTACTAAATGTATAACCCAAGAATTTTGACTAAGATGGTGGGAAAAACTAATCATAAATATGTGTTGTAGTTTTATTCAACTATTATATTTAATTTTATATTATTTGATGAGATAGGCTACCCATTTAATTTTGCTTGTTAAAAAATGATATGCATCAGAGTAATTACCAAAGACACTAATTAAAACAAGGGTCAATCTTTAAGCTATCATTGATATTTTTGTTGAATCTTCTAATATAAAAGAATAATTAAAAAAATTAAATATCCAACAATTATAAAACTATAGTGATAAAAATGACTAATTATTCAGATTCTAGTTAATCATATTTATTTAGAATCTAGTTGATCATATTTTCTAATTAACCAATTATTTATTAACAATAAAAAAACATATCAATATTTTTAGATACAAGTATAAATGAACCATAAGATAATACTTGAAATTATATGTAAACTTTTTTTGATCACATACTTTCTTAAAAAATATAGTTTTCTGCTTTCATCTTATTATATTTTACTATGAAAATTAACAAACCAAATATATACCTTCCATTTAAATCTTTCAAGTTTATACAAATAACTTAAATGTAAATTATTATTGCATTAAAAATATATATATGATAATTAATCATTATTGCTGATAGTCCTACCACCAATCAATCTTGAGATATATAAAAAAATATGTTTAAACTCTAATTGAGTTATAATTTTCATTTTTTTTCAAGTCTTGTATTTTAGATATTTATGCATTAGTTTAAAGAAAAAATGTTAGATTATCATATTAATTTTATTTAATTTCAAATATGTTTTTACATTTCAGCTTGTATTTAATATTAGTGAAATGTTTTGTATAAAAACACTCCATATATTTTTGTGCATCATGCATTCACATTTTAGATTAATAAAATGTATGGGACATTTCTATTCAATAATTCAACATGAACAAAATTTTCAACCTCCACATTGTTTTGCTAGCTAACAAAAAAAATGAACCATTTGTAGAAATATCTGAATAAAGAAAAAGAAAGCAAACCCCATGTAAAAAGTGACCCATCAGAAGCCACAGCTGCAGTATGCTCTCTGCCACATGATATATCCAACCACCGAGCATTGTCACCAGGTGTGAATTCAAAGAGCTCCGGACGATGTGGTTTTGGTATTTGCAAATGACACTCTTTTCCATTTCTTACTGTTTGCCAATTCTGATTATACCCCCATGCATAAATCACAATCTTTGTTGCTAAAACCATGGGCATTGCAAGATTGCCTAAAATATCATTCATGTCCATCATACTATTGTATCTCTGACCATCATCAGTTGAAAAGACTATAAGATAGAAAATGACAATGACCATAAAAACATTGAGTGAATTACAAATAACAGGAAAAAATCAAAGTGATTTTGATTATTTTTCAGAATCATTTAAATAATTATGTGAAAATAAACCATATAAAATCTACCAAAAATCAAATTTTCCATAAATAGATAACTTTAATCATAATCTAAGAGGGAAAAGTCAGGATGACTAGTAAAAAAATTAGTCATCAGAACTAAATAAATCAACTATTCTTGAATTGATTACAAACTTCTACAATATCATTTAACAATCAAAGTTTAAATGAAAACAATCGTGACATAGAATTAAAAGATTCTTTACAAAGAAAATGGAATAAAAAGTTTTTCAGATGGGACAAAATAAGATTCAATGAAAATCACAGTTCATAAACAATCATATACAGGTATGATTTAAAAAATTGTGCTGATTATGAAACTATGGGGTAAACGTAACCCAATGAAAACTAAAATTGATAATGAAATTTATGGAACAAAATGATTTTAAACGTCAGAAGAATGCTAAGTTGCACCTTGAGTGTAAGATTTGGTGGACTTGAATAGTCAAAATGAACCTTTTGACTTGAATACTTAAAACAACTTCATACTTAAATACTTAAAATGAACCTTTCAGCTAGAATACTAAAAATGAACCTTTCGGCTTGAATACTAAAAACGAACCTTTCAACGTGAATACACAAAATAAACAACAAAGTACGCGAACGAACTGAATTCTATAAGCAGCGACTTGGGCAGAGAAGCTTGTTCAATCAAAGAAATGGGTAACTAAAGATTCATCCTTGAAATGAGTCATTCACATCCAATGATATGAAATTGATTTAGAAGATGATCGAGTGAACTATGTTGTTAAGAGATGAGTCATTAATAAGTTTGTGTTATTTTAAAGATTCACCAATGTTATTATTTTAAGGTGGAATTATATTTTGGGGTATCGTCTGAAATATTTAAAAAATTTAAATTGATCTTTTAATATTAAAAAAAAGACACCAACCAAAAAAATAAAATAAAATCTAGACACTTGAATTCATAGTCATAAACTACCCTCACCCCTCTCCAGTACCCCTCATCCTTGCCCCTCATCCTTGCCCCTCGCCCTTGCCCCTCTTCCTAGCCCCCTGACCCTCTTTAAGAGCTCCACGACGGAGCTCAATGGAGCTCTGTCATGGATCTCGGTGGAGTTTGTAGAGAGGGGCGAGAAGAGAGGGGCGAGGGAAGAGGGGCGAGGGGAGAGAGGCGAGGGAAGAAGGGTGATGGGTGACAGGTGAGGGGTGAGGGGAAAGGGGTGACAGGTGAGGGGCAAGGGTGAGGACGGGGAGCAAATGGTAACGGGTGAGGGGCAATTGAAAGGACAAGGGTGAGGGGCAGGGGAGTGAACAAGGGTGAGGGGCATGAAAGAGGGGCGAGGGTAGTTTATAATTTATGAATTCAAGTGCAATGGATTCGAATTTATTTATAGTTAGGTACTTTTTTTAAAATGTGAAAATATTAGTTTTGTATTTTAAAATATTTTGGTGGAGTACTCCAAAACATAAATTCATCGATAAATCAAGATTTTTATTAGCAATGGAAAATATGTTGCTAAATCAAGAATTTTATTAGCAAGGGAAAATCTGTCACTAAATCCGTCACTAAATCAAGGATTTATTAGCGAGGGAAAATCTATCGCTAAAACAAGGATTTTATTAGCAAGGGAAAATTCATCAGTAAATCCATTGCTAAATCAAGGATTTTAGTAGCAAGGGAAAATTCATCGCTAAATCAAGAATTTTAGTAGCAAGGGAAAATCCATCGCTAAATCATAGATTTTATTAGCAAGGGAAAAATTGTCACTAAATCCATCACTAAATCATGGATTTTATTAGAAATGAAAAATCTATCGCTAAATCCATCGATAAATAATGGAATTTATTAGCAAGGGAATATTCGTTGATAAAACCGTCGCTAAATCATAAATTTTATTAGCAAGGAAATATCTGTCGTGAAATTCATCGCTAAATCAATAATTTTATTAGCAAGGGAAATTCTGTCGCTAAATCCATCACTAAATCAAGTATTTTATTAGCAAGGGATATTTCGTCACTAAATTCGTCGCTAAATCAAGGGTTTTATTAGCAAGGGATATTCCGTTGATAAATTCATCGCTAAAATCCCCACTTTTCTTGAATAGAATTTACGAAATTTTTCCATCATTAAATCCATCGCTATATCCCCCACTTTTCTTTAGTGGAATTTTCAAATAATTTTCCCTCGCTAATCCATCATTAATCCATTGCTATCTTTTTTTCATAAAAAATCATCAATCCCTTGCTATTCCCTAGCTAATCCCTTGCAATTTAGTTAGGGTTTGATCCCTAGCTAAAATTCCCTAGCTAATTTGATATTTTCTTGTAGTGTTATAGACTGATTTATTGATTGAAAGATAGATAGATTCATTAATAGATATACATACATATAGATAGATAGATACAAAGATATATAGGTAAATAGATTGATGGATTAATAGATAGAGAGATAGATAGAAAGATAGATTGATTGATTGACATAGAGATACACAAATAGATAGCTAGAAAGATAAATAGATAGATAGATACATAGATAGAAAGATTGATAGATATAAATGTAGATAGACCGAAAGATTTACAAATAAAATATAAAAATATTGTTAGATATATAGAGAGACAAATTAATATACATATAGATAGAAAGACAAATAGATAGATAGGTTGATTGCTATATAGATAGATAGATAAACACAAAAATAGACTTATAAATAGACAGATATATAGATAGAAAGATAAAAAATAGATAGATAGATATATAAATAGATAGACAAATATAATAGATAAATAGATAGATTGACAAATAGATATAAAGATAGATAGATAGATATATTGACATATAGATGTGCAATTAGATAGAAGATTTATAGATAGATAGATATGTAGATAGTAAGATAGATAGACAAATAGATAGATTGATAGATAGATAGATATATATATATATATATACACAAATAAATAAACAGCTATATTGACAAATAGATATATAGATAAATAAAAAGATAGATAGATGAATAGATAGATAGAAAGCATATAGAAAAATATAAAATTATATCGATAGATGGATAGACAAATATTTAGAGAGATAAAAAGAAAAATTCATAGATGTATAAATAGATTGATTGTTAGATTGATTGATAAACAAATAGATAGATATATATATATATATATATATATATTGATAGAAAAATTGATAGATAGATTAAAAGATAGATGTATAGACATATTGATTGACTGATTGAAAGAGAGATAGAGTTTGATAGACAAAAGGATAGATAGATTGATTGATAGGTAGATAGATTGAGATATTATTTGATAGATAGATAGATGGATTGATAGACAGATGGATAGTCAAATAGAGAGACATATATATAGAGAGAATCATAGATAGAGAAAAAAATATATAAATAGAAAGATAAATAGACAGATACATAGATAATTAGATAGACAAATATATAGATAGATAGATAGATAGACAGATAAATATATATATATATATGATACACAAATAGATACACAAATATATAGATAGAAAGATAAATAGACATATAAATAGATTAGTAGAAAGATAGATAGATATATAGATTGAAAGATAGATTGACAAATAGATAAATAGAAATTTAGATAAATATATAAACATATTAATATACATATAGATAGATAGATAAACAAACAAATAGAAAGACTGATAGATAGATTAATAGATAGATAGACATATAGACATACAAATATATTAGCAAATAGATAGAAAAATAAGTAGATCGATATAAAGACACATATAATAGATAAATAGATAGATAGATAGATATATAAATAGATAGATAGATAAATAAATTGACATATAGATAGGTAATTAGATAGACAGATTGATAGATAGATAGATAGATAGAGAGATAGATTCTCACTTAATACGGATGGGAGTTTTAGCAGGGACACTGGAATAGCAGGAGGAGGCGGGGTAATAAGAGATCATACAGGGAAAGTACAGAGAGCTTTCACCAGATCTAGTAGAGCATCCTCGGCTTTAGAATCTGAAATTAGAGCATTAAAATCAGGGTTAGAGATATGTAAGCAGCTTAACTTTAAAAACATTGAAGTTCAGGTAGACTCAAAATTACTAGTTGATACAGTAATCAATAAGAAAATATTATGGAGGAATGAAGAGGATCTAGAAGTAATTCTTGATCTTATGGACAAACTGAAGGCCTCAATAATACATATATATAGAGAAGCTAATAATCTAGCGGACAGTCTATCTAAAATAGGCACCACCAGAGGAGATATAGAATATAATGAGAAACTCATGCCAAACAAACTAAAGGGAATAGCATGTTTAGATAAAATGGGTTTTCCTTATATTAGAACAAATAAACAGATCACGAAGGTATAACAAAGCCTCAACTTTCTGATGGATTGGGCGGGAATAATGAGTACTTTAAAATATGTATCTTGACTTTCCTTGTAGGTTAGCTAAAATGTAAGGGTGCTAAGATAATATCATAATATGTATTCTGACTTTAACACTGCTATATCAATGGTGTTATATAACAAAGCCACAGTGAATCTTAAATAAGGATAATTCTGCTATTCCTTGTTTTGTTGCTGTTCTTGCTACTGTAATAGGACAAGGAAATAGGGCAAGGTAATAGTGCAAGGTATTGTTGCTTGTGTTGCTGTTCCTTTTTGTGTTGCTTGTGGTTTGGTTTTGCTGCAGTGCTGCTGTTCATTGGCGCTTTCTTTTGTTTGGTTGCTTCACTTTTTTTGTGTAATTTCAGATTATATATATAGTGCTCTCGAAAAGAACACATAATTATAAGTTGTTTGTAAATAGTGTGCTTGCTACTTCCTTAGTTGGATATTTCTAGTGGCAGATAAATAAAGATTCAGAAAATCCAGCAGTTGCTGGAATCGTTACTACAAATAATCATCTTATTAAACGCCTCTATAAAACATATTTATAGAGAAGCTAATGCCTTAGCAGATAAGTTGGCCAGGGATGGAAGAATTAAAGGTGATCAAGATTATAGTGATGCTAGCTTACCGGCTAAATATAGAGGCATAATTATTATGGATAGTAACGAATTATCTTACATTAGAAGAATTAAGGTATCTAAGAACTTAGAAACATGGTTAAACTAATTTAAGAGCGGATAATGTTGAGCTATGCAGAGGCGGTAATATTCAGATAAGGGTCACCCCGGTCATGAGGGGGACTATTAATTGATTATTTCCTTATTGCTCTACTGCTTTATCTATTTTTTTGTTTTGTTTTCTTTGTTTCTGTCATTTTTAAGATCACAGATTCAAGCTTGGGGTGAAGTTGATGCTTGAAAAGGCTGCAAGCATTGGTCCTAAAAAGATTTTAAAATGAGAAGGGGTCCTAGGGGTGTTTTCTGTTTAGCTTCCAGAATCTAAGTAAAATAAGGGCTGTTTGTTTAGATGGTAAATATAAAGTCTGTACTATATATGTTAGGGTGAGGTAGCAAGTATAGATTGGGCAGAAGAGTTAGGGTTAGGTTATTAAATGCATGTATAGAGGAGGGGTTTTTTGTATATTTTTACTGTTTTGCAGGAAATATTGCAGACAAATCAATATTGGTTGTGGTAAAGTCAAGAAAGGAGGTTTTGCCACTTCGAGGTGCTGGAACGGGAAGGAAGAAGAAGCGGTTGTTGTTGATGTTTATTTTATTTCCAGATTCTTTGTTAAGTGGAGGGTTAATCGGGACAAGGGGAGAAAGAATGTTTGTTTCAGATTAGAAGCTGAAAGACAGGAAATGGAGGACTTTAAGAGGTTTAGAAAGACAATTAAAGAGGCTCGGGGATATCTAAAGAGGCATTATTGGAGGCTCCAAGAGACGCAATAAAAGAGAAGCTTAAAGGGCAGCATAAGGGACAGCATAAGAGGCAATAAAAAGCATTAAAGGATCACATTGAAGTTACTAATGATATACAAAAAGCAAAGATTTTACTCATAGCATATTCATATTTACAAGCAGTTTAAATGTTTTGATGCAAGTGAAATGTATGATTACTTGTTAATTTGTATGCATGTCTCATTAGATAATACCCGATAGGGGTATATAAGATATGAAGGGTGTAAAGGGCATTGGGTAGCAAGCAAGTAGGTTGTAAAAATGGTATTCCTCCGCCAAAAGAGAGGGTTAATATTAATAAAACAAACTTTTTTAAAAAAAGAAGATAGAGAAATATATAGATAGAGAAATAGATAGATAGATAGGTTAATAGAATGATAAATAGACAGATATATAGATAAATAGATAGATAGATAGATAGACATATAGATAGATAGATATATAGATAGACTGATAGATAAAGAGATAGATAGACAAATAGATATATATATATATATATATATATATATATATATATAGAAAGATAGATAGATAGACAGATAGATACATAAATAAATAGATAGATAGAGAGAGGGATAGATAGATAGATAGATATATAAATAGAAAGATAGACAAACAAACAGATATATAGATAGATAGATAACTAGACATATAGATCAATAGATAGATAGACATATAAATATGTAGATAGATAGATAGATAGACAAATAGATAGACAGATAGATAGATAAATATAAATCTAGATAGATAGATAGATAAAGATAATAAAGATAGATATACAAGTAGATAGACAGATACATAGACTAATAAATAGATAGATAGATATTTAAATTAATAGAGAAATAGATAGACATATAGATAGATAATTTGATAGATAAATAGATACACTGATTTTTAGAAAAATTGATAGACAAATTGATAAGCAGATTGATAGATTGATAGATTTATTGATAGACAGAATGATAAATAAATTGACATACAAATTAATAAACAGATAATTAGAAAGATAGATAAAAAGCTAGATAGATAGTAAAATAGATAGATCAAAAGTTAGATTATTAGACAAATAGATAGACTGTTTATTCAATAAATATATTGAGAAATAGATAGACACACACCCACACACACACACACACACACATATATATATATATAAACACATAAATAGAATGGTTGATAGACAAACAGATTGACAAATAAAAAGAAAGATAGATAGACAGATAAATAGACAAATTGATAGATAGATTTATAGATAGATAGATAGAAAGATTCATAGACTAACTAATAGAAATAATGATCGACAGATAGATAGATTAAATAATAGATAGATTCATAGACAAATTGATAGAAACATAGATTGATTAATAATTAGATAAAGAGATAGATTAATAGATAGAGAGATAAATTGGCAGATAGATTAAGAGATTATTAGTTGAATAGATCGACAGATAGATAGATAATAGAGAAACATATATATAGATAGATAGATAGTTTGATCAATAGATAGTTAGATAGATAGGATGATAGATAAATAGACAAATAGATAGATAGGTAGATAGATAGATATATAGAAATATGGACTGATATATAGATAGATAGAAAAATAGTTAAATAGACAGATAGATAGAAAAATAAATAAATAGAAAGATAGACAGATAGATAGTTAGATATATAGATATATAGATAGATAGATACATACATACATACATATATAGATATATAGATATATAGATATATAGATATATAGACATATAGATAGATAGACATATATATATATATATATATATATATATTTATTTATTTATTTATTTATTTACAAATAGATAGATAAATAAATAGATAGATAGAAAGTTAGATAAATATAGATAGATCAATAGACACATAGATATATAAATAGATTAATAGATAAATAGATAGATAGATAGACAGATATATACATAGATAGATAAATAGACATAAAGACATATATATAGGGAGATAAATAGATAAACAAATAGATAATTAAATAGATAGTAAGATACATAGATAGATAGACCAATAGAGATTTAGAAATACTAACACATAGATAGTCACAAAGAAATATAGATAAATAGGCATACACATAGATAGATGGGTATACAAAAAGAAATATAGATAGAATGATACATAAAGAGATAGATAGATAGACAAATTGATAGATATATAGATAGATTAAATGATAGAATGATATATTGACAATATAGATAAATAGATAGAAAGTTTGATTGATTTATTGATTGATATATTGATAGACAGATTGATAAACAGAATGATAGATAAATAGATAGATAGTGATAGATAGAATGATATATAGATAGACCGGCAGATAAATAGATAGATAGATATATAGAAAAATAGATAGATAGATAGACAGACAGATAGATAGATAGATAGACAGATAAATAGATAGAAAAACAGATAGACAGGTAGATAGATAGACAGATAGATAGACAGATAGATAGTAGATTGATAAATAGAAAGTCCAATAGATAGACAGATAAATAAATAGATAAATAAACAAATAAATAGATAGATAGATAGATAGAAATATAGATAGATAGATAGATAGATAGAGTGGAAGATAGATAGAAGGATTAAGAAATAAATAAAAATATAGATAGATAGATAAAGAAATAGGTATACAATAAATCAATAGAGATATAGATAGATATACAGATAGATAGAAAGATAGATTGATTGATAGATAGATAGATATATATATATATATATATATATATAGATAGATAGATTGATATACAGATAGATAGATAGATAGATAGACTGATAGATAGAAAAAATGATTGACAAATAGAAATAAAGATATATAGACATATAGATAGACAGACACATAGACTTAGAGATAGATAGACAAGCAAATAGATAAATAGCTAGACAAATTGATTGACAGATTGATAGATTGATAGAAAGTTAGATAGATTGATAAATAGATAGATAGATAGGCAAATAGATTGTCTTACTGAAATACAAATACATTGAGAGTTAAATAGATAGATAGATTGAAAGATTGATATATAGATAGATAGACAAATAGATAGACAAATTGATAGAATGATTAATAGATAGATTGATATTCAGATTGATATATAATTGGATATATAGATTGATAGATAGTTTGTTAGATGATTAAGAGACTGGTAGCTAATTGATTGATAGACAAATAGATATATTTATAGATAGATAAAAAGATATATTGACATATTATTAGATTTGTATATAGATAGGTAGATAGATTGAGAGATAAATAGACATATAGATAGACAAATAGATAGACAGATTGATAGAAAAATTGATAGAAAGATAGGTTGACAGATAGACATATAGATAGATAAATAGACCGATAGATAAATAGAAAGAAAGATAGATTTATAGTAGAAAGACAGACAGATAGATACACGGATAAATAAACACACACACACACACATATAGGTCGCCACATATAATGATAGAAAGAAAGATAAAATGATGGATAAAAAGATATATAAACTAATTTAAAGATTAATAGATAGATAAATAGATAGATAGATAAACAAGTTTATAGACAAAAACATAGACAAATATATAAAAAAATAGACAAACAAATACACACACACACACACACACACACACACACACAAAAATAGATACATAAACAGATTGATAGAGATGCAGACAAATAGATAGACAAATAGATAGATAAAAATATAGATGGATTGACTAACATACAAATAAACCCACAAATAGATAGAAAGATAGATATGCAAGAATTCAAGTAGTAGGTAGGAAGACAAACAGCCAGAGAGATAAATAAATAAATAGACAGATAGATAGTATGACAAATTTATAATAGATACACAAATAGACAGATAGACAGACAGATAAAAATATAAAATAATAGTTAGATTGAAATAAAGATAGATAGATTTATTGATAAACTGATAGAAATATAGATAAATAAATAGACATATAGGTAAATAAATTGTTAGATAAACAGATATAAAGATAGATAGATAGACTAACTGACTGATAGATAAATAGATGAATAGATATTACAACAGATTGAAAGATAGACATTAAGAAAGATTGATCAATAGATTCATAGACAGATTGATAAACAAATTGATAGATAGATTGATAGACAGATAGATAAATAGATAAATTAATTGAAAAAAAAAAGATTTATATATAGATAGATATATAGACAAATAGATAAACAAATAGATCGTCAGATTATTAGGCATATCGATGAAGATATTATTAGATAGATAGATTGATAAATGGATATACAAATAGATAGACATAGATAGATAGATAGATTGATTGACTAAAATATAAACAAATAGATAGATAGATAGAAAAGACTAATAAATATATAGATAGATATAAGGACATATAGATAGAATGAATGATCGACATATCAAAAAATAAATTGATATAAAGATAGATTGATAGATTGATTGACTGATAGATAGATAGATAGATTATTAGATTGATAGAAAGATAGATATATTAATAGATAGATAGATAGATAGACAGATAGATAGATAGACACAAAGCCAAATAGTTAGATAGAAAGATAGTTAGTTAGTTAGATAGACAAATATAAATACACAGATAGAAAGATAGAAATATAGTCAGATATATATATATATATATATATATATATATATATATATATATATATATATATATATATATAGGTAAGTAGGTAGGTAAGTAGGTAGGTAGATAGATAGATATACAGCCAAACAGATAGATAGATAGAAAGATAGATAGTTCAATAGATAGTTAGATACATCGGTAGATAGATAGATAGATAGAATGTCATATAAATAGACTGGTATATATATATATTTATAGACAAATAGATAGATAGATAGATGGATAGGCAAATATATAGATAGAAAGATATACATAAAGATAGATAGATAGATATACATAAAGATAGATAGATAGATAAATATATATATAGTTAAATACATAAATAGATAGATAGATAGATAGACATATAGATAGATAGATAGATAGATTGTAAGATAGATTGGTATATATACAAATAGATAGATAGATAAATAGTTTGATAGACATATACATAGATAGATAGACTAACTGATTAATAGGTAGAATGTTTGACAGAAAAATAGATAGATAGACAATTAGATATACTAATATATTGAAAGAAAGATAGATAGATACTTAGACATAGAGATAGATAGATTTATTATTAAATAGATAGACAAATAAATAAACAAGTAGATAGATAAATTGATAGATAGACAAATAGATAGATAAATAGATAGATAGATTTATATATAGACAAATAGTTAGATAGTTAGATAGATATATAGAAATATAGATAGAAAGATTTATTGAAAGACATATAGATAAAAATATAAATAGATATATAGACAGATAGAGATACAAATAGATAGAAAGATAAATAGATTTATAGATTGATAGATAAATAGAAAGATAGATGGATTGATATTTAGATAAATAGATAGACAGATATATAGATATATAGATACATAGATAAATAGATAGGCATATAGAAAAAAAATAGATAGACAGATCGATAGATAGAAAGGCATATAGATAGATAGAAAGATATATTTATTGATAGATATAATGTTAGATAGATAGATAGAAATACAGATAGACAAGCACATACCTAGACACATATATAGACAGATATATTCATAGATAGATAAACATATTGAAAGATAGATAGATTGATTGATTGACAAATAAATAGACAGATAGAGAGGTAGATAGATAGTGAGACATATAGATCGGTAGGTTGATTGATAGAAAGATTGACAGATAGACTGACATATAGTTAGTTAGGTAGACAAATAGATAGCCAGATCGACAGGTAGATAAATAGATAGATAGATAGATAGGATAGGATACATACATAGATAGATAGCTACACAAATACATCGATAGATAGATTGATAGATTCATTGATAGAAAGATAGATAGACAGTTAGAAAAATAGATAGATAGACAGAAGGTTAGATAGATTTCTAGATTGATTGATAAACACTTTGATTGTTAAATTGAGAGACTTATAGATAGAATGATTGATAGACAGATCGATAGATAGATAAATAGATAGATAGATAAATAGATAGATAAACAGATAGACAGATAGATTGATAGATCGTAGATAGACAAATTAATTGATTAATTCATAGTTAGATAGATAGACAAATATAAAAATAAATATATAGATAGATAGACAAATAAATAGACAGATACATACACAAATCAATAAACTGATAGATTGACCTATAGATTAATAGATATATAGAAAGATAGATATATTGATAGATAAATAGAACAACACATAGTTAGCCACATAGATAGAAACATATATAAGCACATAGATAGTCATATTGAAAGATAGATAGATAGATATACCCATAGATAGATAGATAGATAGACATATAGATAGATAGATAAATATATATATATATATATATTTATTTATATATAGATAGAAAGATACACAAGAAGACACATAGATAGATAAGTAGATAGATAGTTGGACAGACAAGTAGATAGATAGATAGACAGACAAATAGATAGATAGACATATTGATTGATTGATTGATTGATTGACATATAGATAGATAGAAATATAGATAGATAGTCAAACTAAAAGACTAATAGATAGGTTGATTGATTGATAGACCAATACATATAACGACAGATATATAGACAGACTTATAGATATATAGAAATTTAGAAAGATAAATAGTTAGCTAGACAAATATATATATTTTTTGATAGATTGATTGATAGACAAATAGATAGACATATAGATAGATAAAAAGATAGATAGATAGATACAACAAAATTGTCTATTTAGCTACTATAATTTATCTAGAAAAATAATCCCTAGCTAATTTGTGAGGGATTAGCTAGGGTATAACAAGAGATGTATGATTTTAGATTAAATGAAACATTTTCGATAGATTTGTGACTGATTAGATAAGGATATTTTTGATGGAAACTTGTCCCTTGCTAATATTGTCGTAAAATTTGGCACAAAGATTGGCGCCAAATTTAGTAACAACCTTAGAGATGGATTTTTTCTAGCTAATTAGCTTTAGAAAAAATCCCTCGTTAAATAGTTCTCTGAAATTTTTTTTATAATTATGTATTAATAGTAAGCGATTAGTCCTTAAATTATAATTATCACAAAATATATTCATTTAGCTAGGCATTCTTCCCTAGCTATTTAGCTTGGGATTAATTTTTGTCTTTAATCTATACTGAATTATTTTCTTTATATATTATTTGTTTTAATATTTTTTATAATTTTATATATGAAAGGTCTATCATGGTCTTTGGATAAGGAATCTTTGAAAGACACTTCTCCCTATATAATTATAAAAATAAAATTTTATAATTAATCATTAAAAAAATATCTAAATACGAATAAAAATTTATATCAATAAAGACTAAGATAAATATTTTTATTTTTAGAAAATTTTAAAAAATAATACAAAAGATTATTTAAATTATTTAATTATGATATATAAATATACTTATTAATATATGCATTAAATAATTAATTCTATAATTATAAATATTTTTTAAAATATTTGCAGTAATAAATGAACAAACATAAACATTTGTATTAATAAAAACCTAAAATAATTATTTGTATGATAAAAAATTTTACAAAAAAAAAATGAATTAATGAATAAACAAATAAATATTTATATTAATAAAACTTAAAAGAATTACTTTTATGTTTATATAAATCTTTAAAAAATATATTTTCTAAAAATTTGAATTATTTTAATTTAAAAAAAATTCAAATTTTTCTAAAATTTTAAATAAAATAAATTACTATTTAAGTATAAATGAATAGATGTTTTAATTACATCTTAGATGTGTCAAAAGGACTGGGCTGGCCCTTCCCATTTTTTTATGGCCCCTCTAGGCTGGCTTGATTTCATGTCATGGCATGCCTGACATGGTAGTTCAGGTCAGACACTACCTATGGCTTGGAATCTACCAAAGTTTGAAAGGTTTAGACTGGGTTGGTTGGGTTTGACGGGTCTATTTGACTCAGGGTAGGTCTTTTTTAAAAAAAGTAAGATTTCAAGGGGCACGTCGCCGCATCACCATTACCCATTGGGCATGTTGAGTCGTTCCCCATTGTGCATCACCGCATCGTCCCCCGTGCCATGCCCATGTTCCAGGCACCCATGCCATGCTTGGCATGACACATGGGCCAAAATCCCTAGGCATGACATGACATGATTCATGCAGAGGGTCAACCCAGCATTGGCCCGGGCATGACATAGCAGCGTGCCATGTCAGGCTAGGCATGACTGAATTGCATTAGACTTTGGGTCATGCCCTGACCACCTGGTCCATTTGACACCTATATTATATCCAGAAACTTTTGATGATTTATAACACAAATTTCTCGAGGTGCTTATTAAAAGAATACTTCAAATGTTTTTTATGGTTTCAAAAAAGTTTTTAAAAATATTACTAATGATATTTTTGTCCTAAAAACACTTAAAATTATTTTTAGCCATATAAACACTTTTGAAGAGCACTACCAATCTAACCCTACATTGATTTGAATTCAAGTTTTATTTTTGCACTACTGAAATATATAAGAGTTAAACCTTTGAGTAAAATATTTGATATTAGCTTTTTATATTCTGTTCTTATTAAAATAATAAATATATCTTTTTTTTATAATCTTCTCACTTTATGTTATTTTAGGATTTTTATAAATTATAAATTATATCAAATAATATGAATTTTTATGCCTAAAAATCTATTTCATATTATATTCAATTAAATATATTAAATTCTTAAAAATGTATAACCATATGTGCGTGTGTGTGTGTGTGTGTGTGTGTGTTTATATATATATGAAATATTTTTTTATAATTTCATAATATTTTTTTATTGATAAAATAATATTATAGATTTATCTATAAATTATTAAAAATATGAAATATTATGAATTTTGTAGGGTTATATATTTATACAATTTAATTAAGGTTATATGAAATAATATGTTTTTTTAAAATAAAATAATATGAAAATTTAGCAACAACTTTAGAGACAGATTTTCCCTTGGTAATTCATAGCTAAATTTAATTTTTTTACAACCCCAAATATGAAGAGATACTGCTGTTGTGATTTCAAAAATTCGATGTCATTTCAGATATCCGATGTGATTTCAGAAAAACACAACAAACAGTGTAGAATAGTCAAGACCTAAACTAGAACACTAGCATCCCATCCTTGGCTGCAGAAATCTATAGCTTTTTCATATCATCTCTAACATTCACTTCTCCACTCATGTGTCTGTATATCAGGCATTTTATTTATACCATGAATCCATGAGTAATAACACATGTTTTTTCATCCAAATGGAACCCTCTTCATAATCTCTATAACTTCATCTCATTGAACCATCTTCGCATTGGTAAGCATGAACACCAACTTATAGGAGCACCACAAACAAGGTCTCGTGTTAAATATTAATGATGAAGAAGGCATAGTTCTTCTTCTTTTTAAATCAATTTTTAGGGTTTAAATGCAAAAAATTTGCAATTCCATATCATATCATATTATTGATTATTTCAGTCTCACAAATGTTCATGTTTTTATCAGCATCCCTATCTCTTGTATCATTCTTCGATCCATTTCACTTGAATTAATCAAGTTATAGAGCATGCCAGCATATCTTACTATTGCATCAATCTATAAAATATTGACATTTCTGAGCATATACACATTATTATCATTGGATATAGCTATATTAGATTACTTTTATGATCGAGCTCTAGACCTCTTTAGGTTAATCCATTTATTTTAATTCATGTAGGTACTAGCTCTAGCAATTCGATTTCATCCAAAGGTTCTTGAAGTTTGGATTTGTGCTGCAACTTGGGAATTTAATTATAACTTAAATGCTACAACTGCTAAGGTTCTTATGCACAATGGTTTAAGAATCTGCTCAAATTCAGATCTATGGGTTGAGTATATTTGAATGGAACTTACATACCTCAACAAGCTGATGGTAAGGAATCAATATCTTTGGTTACTTTATATTTTCATTATTATTTTTGATACTGTATTCTCCTAGACATATTTACATCACTATGATGAGATTTAGTATCGATGTTTTATTGATGGTAAAACTCAATTGAACCAGCAATATGATAGAGTGAAATATTATCGGATTTATTTTGGATAAGTATTATATTCATATTCTTTGTTACTTTGTTGTTGTTTGTAACTTTGATAGGTGGTGGGGGACCAAAAATGGGTGACTTGTGGACTCTGAGAGGCTTAATTGTGGAAGGTAAGTCTTCTATCTTTATTATTTTATTACTTTGAGATGCATAATATACCTCTAAGAACATGAAATGCTGTTTCTATTTGGCGAACAATATTTACATTTCAATATGTTCCAAAGATTTTTATTTATCATCAACTCATCTATTTCTTTCATTTTTTGATGATACATTACTAGCCCCTTCGCATTCTTTTCTAAAGTCAGCCGAGCTCTTTGCCTTTGCCCCTATCTCTAAATAAAGGGGCTTACGTCCTTTTAGAGAGAGGGCCTCGCTAGATCTCCGTATTGAATTCATTCTCTCTTTAGTCTAAACCCATCCCAGCAACGACCACATTCATACTGCAAGATGGGGGCATTTCCATATAAAATTTGAAATGAAATTATCAAGGAGCTAATATGCTTCTTAAATCAATGAGGTTTTGGCACATAATTCCATTTCTAAAAAATTTTTGGCAATGGATGCTAGATGTTAGAGAGAACCATTCATGATGATTTTCTTCACTAGCAGACTAACTTAAGAAAAAATGATTCATTTGTGGCTCCATACTAACATTGAGGGACCCATGGTTCTAGCTATGCTCAAAACCTCAATATTCAAATTCAGAATATAAATGGTTTATATGTGGATTCTATGGGTGTGTTTCATATGGAACTTCATAAAGAATATCTGAAAATAAAAGAAACATATCATGAATGCACAAAAGGTGTTGACATATATCTGAAAAACATAGTAAATTATAAAAATTTTGGTTTGTGGAGACATCCTACAGATTTTTTGGGACCTTTGCAAAAATTTATAAGTTTAAAAAGGATGTGGGTCATTCTTCTATGTATGTCTTGGAAATTCTGAAATCACCCAATGCTTCAAGATATCTTTTGGGATTTAAATGATCTAATTTTATATGTAACTTTTGAAACACATATGCAAACTATAATCATTATGAGATTTAAATGATCCAATATTTTAGAAACTAATAATATTTCTCAATTATTATATAATTTATCATTTTTTATAATTATTTATTGTTTTATATGAGTGCTTTTAAGTATGTAAGTTATCATAATCATTTTCATATTTTTATATAGAGGATTACAAAGCACATTTGTAGTGAGAATTATGTGTGTATATTGTAAGCAATATTTTTTATGTGTATTTATTCTTTATGACTTAAATGTATGATTATATAAATTCTAATATATTGGATTTTATAAGAATTTTAAAGTTAAAACTATTTAAGCGAAAATAATATTAAGATGTGTGATCCCTACTAACATTCACTGAAATATCAACCAATTATTTGGTCAGTAATTAGTTATTTTTTGGTCGGTAAACCTATTACTGACGATTTACCCACCTAGTTTCATAATCATTATGCTAAGACATATTTGGTCTGTATGCTGAGATGTTGGGTACTTGGGTTCAGCTGTCTACTACTTCTAGTCCAGATGCGGTTGCTGCAGGTGCTGTTGTAGGTGATGGAGTAGATGTTGTAGCTAGAGCATTATGCCGAATAATCTGAGGTAGATCATTAGGGTTGAATTGTAGTCCTCCATCCTGAAACATCTTTGTAAGCCAGTCAAAATGCAGACGCAACTCATCCCTATCATCCTCATAGTCAATCATTCATCGCTCGGTATCGACCAACTAATACTGTATATCATTTCCCATCACGTCTTGAAATTTCTCCATCAGCAAGAACAAATTCGAATCTGGTCCTGAATATGCAGCTTCATTATCTGATCACCAATGTGAGTAGAATGATGATGTCGATGAACTGACGTCATAGACGAGTATCTTTTCCTTTCCATCAACAGCCGCATACCAAATCTGATTCGTATCAACTGGTAGAGATGATGAATGAAAACTACATGTTGCACCATCACATGAACCTGAAGTAGACTTGATACACTTGAGTCATAGTAGCTAACATTTCCTCATATCTCGCCTAATAAACATGTACGATATGTATTTAAATTTATATTAAAAAAAAGAGAAAATATATTTTTTTAATGAAACTTACATTTACTGTATGAGATCTCTGATCAACAAAAGTCAGATCATCATGAGCCTTCGTGTGCGTGTATCTGAATAAGTGAGGAGCAGTGGGCTTCTTAACCTCCTTGCGTGTCTTTAATTACACACATTACATACGTTAATTATTCTGAAAAAAATAATTTGACAAATGAAAATTAGGCATAATTAAACATAATTCATAAAGTAATAAACAGAAAAAGTATAAATTAGAAATAATATCAATGCTGATTCATGCTCACGCATAGAGTGAGATCCACAAGTGTGTGTTGACATGACACTACCCTCCCCAGCCCGCTATGAGCGATGATTGCCGCTATGCTTATCACACCTCTTCCTATAATCAAGATCTTCCCATCTTATCCACCACTCCTAGAAAACATGATCCGGGATACTCAATCTTGTTCTTTCTTCTTCAACCATTTATTTTTGACCTCGTACATGGTGTCCTTATAACATTTTACGGCATGTTTGTAGAACACACTTTTGATCGCCTCCTTTGGCTGTGTCCACCTATAAACTTTTTTGCAATTATAATTAAAACATTTTTAATTAGTGAACAAAAGAATAAATAAAATATGTAAAAAATGTTAGGTAGTAATATGTACCTTAAAATCTCTCCAAATTATTAATTGGTCTCTATGTGTTAGTGTCTTCCAATTATGTCCATAAGGTTTAAAGGACTTCCTGAAAATTGTTCTCAAAACTCTAGAAATGGAACCAGACGCTCTAACATTGTCTTGTAACCTAAAATTTAATAGCAAGTTAGAAATAAATTAAGAAATTAATAAATCATTAGTTAAGTTTTATATCTTATGGATTATCAAATGTCGGATTAAACTAAACAATAGGGAGAATCTAGAGCTGTCAAACATGCCGGGCCGCCCCGGCCCGCACGAGGCATGGCACGGTTCGGCCGTGCCTGGGCCGGCCCGGCACATTTTTAAACCATGCCCGGGCCCATGCCGTGCCCGGGTTAGGAACAGCCCGAGCCGTGCCTTGGCACGGCACGCCGGCACGATTCGTCCCGTGCCGGTTCACGCAGGCACGCATGGCGGCAGCGTGACCCGTCCAGCCAAATAAATATTATTATAATAATTAGTTTTTAATGAATACAAACTATTAAATTATTTGTAAATCTTATTATATAATGAATACAGTATTTGTTTATTAAATTCTTAAACTATTAAATAGTGGAGCAACAAATATAGAGATAGTATAATTTGTAACCAATTACAAATAATTTGTATCAATTATTAATTTTATTAATTTCTATACATAGTTTAACAAATAAATTATTAAAATTATATTTGACTCACTCATTATTTATTTTGTAATTAATATTTCTATAAAAATAAACTAATAAATAATTTAAATGTATATTTAAAACTATAATGAATACAAATTAAAATGTGATTTATGATTTTTTATAAATAGTATACCAGTTTATTGGTTTGATTATTTAGGGGTTTTGTTGCTTAGGAGTTTAGCAATTTATGTTTTTAGGTATTTTTTGGTTTATAGGTTTTATTTAAATAATAAAAATAAAAAAATTTTATTTTAGATTTTTTCGGATTTTCAATGGTTATAACCTTTGAAAATAAAATAATTTTTAAAATTTTTTGAAATATGAATACCATGTATAATTATATTAATCTTACTGATTATATATCATATAAATTCAATATAAACAATATTAATGATAGATATTATCATATAGTTCAAAAATTAAATTAATAAACTATTAATAAAAATATAAATATTAATTAAAATATATTTACATGACGCAAAATGATTCAAAATCAAATCAAAATATATTACTAAATAATAATATTTATCTTTTAAATTTTTCATTTTTTTATAATCTCATATTTTTTTTATTAAAAATCAATTAATTAATTAATATTTCTCTCACTCGAAATTTATTTTGTAATTAATTTTTGTAAAAAATTAAACAATGAATAATTAAAATAAATATTTAAAATTATAATAAATAGACATAAAAATGAGATTTATTATTCATTAAGTACTATATAGATGTTAAAAGGTTTATGTATTAAGGGGTTTCGGGGTTTATTAGCTTACTGATTTAAGTAAGTAGGCATTATTGGTCTATAGGCTTTATTTAAAAAATGAAATAAAAAAAAATTATTTTAATTATTTTTTATCATATTTTCAAGGTTATAACCATTGAAAATATGATAATTTTTAAATTTTTTTCAAGAGAGAATACAATATTTATTTATAATAATCATAATAATTATATATAATATATATTCAATATAAACAATTTTATTGATAGATATTCTAATAATTCTCAAAAAATAAATTAAAAATCTATAATGAATAAGATTCATATTACTTAAAATATAATATGAAAATCTAAAATAATTCAAAATCAAGGGAAAATGTATTAATAAATAATAATTATTTTTTGTGAATTTTTTTTTATTTTAAAAAGTTTAACTATATTTTTTTGATGAAAAATAATTTATATAAATTATATCTATCTAACACAAAATTTATTTTGTAATTAATATTTATATAAAAATAAATAATTAACTAATTAAAATGAATATTTTAAATTATAATGAAAACAATAATATTGAGATTTATTATTTATTATTTAGGGCATACTAGTTTAATTTAAATTAGATCTGTCTCACTAAGAATTTAATTTGTAATTAATATTTCTATAAAATTAAACTTATAAATAATAAAAATAAAAATTACAAATTATACTTAATACATTTTTAAATGATATTTATGATTTATTATTAATTGATACTAGTTTAATGGTTTAAGGATTTAAAGGTTTTGTCGTTTAGGTATCTATTGATTTATGTTTTTAGGCACTTAGTGGTTTATATGTATTATTTAAACAATAAAATAACAAAAAAATTGTTGTAATTTTTTCTCATTTTCATAGGTTATAACCTTTGATAATATAATAATATTTAAAATTTTTGAAATGTGAATACAATCTTTAGTTATATTAATATTAATAATTATATATCATATAAATTCAATATAAACAATTTTATTGATAGATATATTAATAATGATCAATAATTAAATTAATAAACTATTAATAATAAGATAGAGATTAATTAATAAACTATTGATAGATATTATAGTTATCTTTTATTAGATAGGTTATTTAGGTTTAATGCTTTCAGTATTTAGGGGGTTTTGGGGTTTAGGA
Source organism: Sapria himalayana (assembly GCA_029783825.1). Classification (NCBI taxonomy): domain Eukaryota; kingdom Viridiplantae; phylum Streptophyta; class Magnoliopsida; order Malpighiales; family Rafflesiaceae; genus Sapria; species Sapria himalayana. The sequence goes on along the minus strand of JAREIK010001004.1, from coordinate 5,610 downwards.
GTCTATAGATTTAAATGTTTAGGTCTTTAGTGGTATATAAGTTTTATTTAAATAATACAATTATAAAAAATTAATTTTTGTGATTTTTTATCATTTTTGAAGTTTATACCCTTTGAAAATATATTAATTTTTAAATTTTTTTTCAAAAGTAAATATAATATTTAGTTATAATAATCTTAATAATTATAAACATTAAAATTCAATATAAGTAATTTTATTTATAGATATTATAATAATGATCAAAAATTAAATTAATAAACTATTATTAATAAGATTGATAGCAATTAAAATATAATTTCAAAACCTATATAAAATGATTCAAAATCAAAGTAAAATATATTACTAAATAATAATTTTTTCTTTTTAAATTTTTACTTCTTGTTATAAGCTTATATATTTTTTTATGATTAAAAATAAATTATTAAAATTATATTTGTCTCACTCATTATTTATTTTGTAATTAACATTTCTATAAAAAATAAACTAATAAATAATTAAAATGAATATTTAAAAGTATAATGAATACAAATTAAAATGAAATTTGTGATTTATTATAAATGGTGTGCCGGTTTATTAGTTTGATTATTTAAGATTTTTGTTGTTTAGGAGTTTAGCAAATATGTTTTTAGGCATTTTGTGGTTTATAGGTTTTATTTTAAAAAAGAAAATAAAAAAATTGTTTTTTAGATTTTTTCAGATTTTCAAAGGTTATAACCTTTGAAAATAAGATAATTTTTAAAATTTTTTTAAATGTGAATACCATGTATAATTATATTAATCTTACTGATTATATATCATATAAAGTTAAAATAAACAATTTTAATGATAGATATTATAATAATTATCAAAAATTAAATTAATAAATATTAATAAAAATATAAATTTTAATTAAAATATATTTACATGACGCAAAATGATTCAAAAAAAAACAAAATATATTAATAAATAATAATATTTAATTTTTAAATTTTTCCTTCTTTTTATAAGCTTATATTTTTTTTATTAAAAATCAATTATTTAAATAATATTTGTCTCGCTCGAAATTTATTTTGTAATTAATTTTTGTATAAAATTAAACTATAAATAATTAAATTGAATATTTAAAATTATAATAAATAGACAAAAAATGAGATTTATTATTCATTAAGTAGTATATAGATTTTAAAGGGTTTATGAGCTTACTGACTTAAGTAAGCAGGCATTTAATGGTCTATATGCTATATTTAAAAAATGAAATAACAAAAACTTTATTTTTATTATTTTTTCTCATATTTTCAAGGTTATAATCCTTGAAAATATAATAATTTTTAAATTTTTTTAAAGATTGAATACAATATTTATTTATAATAATCATAATAATTAAATATAATATAGATTCAATATAATCAAATTTATTGATAGATATTCTAATAAATCAAAAAAAAATAAATTAAAAATCTATAATGATTTTGATTCATATTACATAAAATATAATATGAAAACCTAAAATGATTCAATAGCAATGAAAAATGTATTACTAAATAATAATTATTTGTTTTGAAATTTGTTTTTTAAAAGTTTATCTATATTTTTTTGATGAAAAATAATATATATAAATTATATCTATCTAACTCATAATTTATTTTGTAATTAATATTTATATAAAAATAAACAAATAAATAATTAAAATGAATATTTTAAATTATAATTAAAATAATAATATTGAGATTTATTATTTATTATTTAGGGTATACTGGTTTAATTTAAATTAGATCTGTCTCACTGATAATTTGATTTGTAATTAATATTTCTATAAAAATAAACTGATAAATAATTAAAATAAAAATTAAAAATTATACTGAATACAAATTTAAATGATATTTATGATTTATGATTAATGTATACTAGTTTAATGGTTTAAGTATTTAGAGGTTTTATCGTATAGGAGTTTAGTGATTTATGTTTTTAGGCATTTAGTGGTTTATAGGTATTATTTAAATAATAAAATAACAAAAAAAAATTTGCAATTTTTAATCATTTTCATAGGTTATACCCATTGAAAATATAATAATATTTAAAATTTTTTGAAATGTGAATACAATCTCTAGTTATATTAATATTAATAACAATATATCATTTAAATTCAATTTAAACAATAATATTGATAGATATATTAATAATGATCAAAAATTAAATTAATAAACTATTAATAATAAGATAGAGATTAATTAATAAACTATTGATTGATATTATAATTATCATTTATTATATAGGTTATATAGGTTTAATCCTTTATGTATTTAGCGGGTTTTGGGTTTAGGAGACTATAGATTTAAAAGTTTAAGTATTTAGTGATTTATAATTTTTATTTAAATAATAAATATATAAAAAATTATTTTTGAGATTTTTTATCATTTTTGAAGGTTATAACCTTTGAAAATATAATAATTTTTAAATTTTTTTTCAAAAGTAAAAATAATATAGTTATAATAATATTAATAATTATAAAACATTAAAATTCAATGTAAGTAATTTTATTGATAGATATTATAATAATGAACAAAAAATAAATTAATAAACTATTATTAATAAGATTGATAGTTATTAAAATATAATTTAAAAACCTATATACAATGATCAAAATCAAAGTAAAATATATTACTAAATAATAATTTTTTGTTTTTAAATTTTTACTTCTTTTTATTAGCTTATCTATTTTTTTTTGAATAAAAAATAAATTATTAAAATTATATTTGTCTCACTCATTATTTACTTTTAATTAACATTTCTATAAAAAATAAACAAAAATAATTAAAATGAATATTTAAAATTATAATGAATACAAATTAAAATCAGATTTGTGATTTATTATATATGAAATACCGGTTTATTGGTTTGATTATTTAGGAGTTTTTTGTTTAGAAGTTTAGCAATTTATGTTTTTAGGCATATTATGGTTTATGGATTTTACTTAAATAATAAAAATAAGAAAATTTTTTCTTAGATTTTTTTTTGATTTTCAATGTTTATAACCTTTGAAAATATGATAATTTTTAAAATTTTTTGAAATGTGAAGGCCATGTATAATTATATTAATCTTACTGATTATATATCAAATAAATTCAATATAAACAATTTTAATGATAGAAATTATAATAATGATCAAAAATAAAATTAATAAGCAATTTATAAAATTATAAATTTTAATCAAAATATATTTACATGATGCAAAATGATTCAAAATCAAATCAAAATATATTACTAAATTATAATATTTATTTTTTAAAATTTTTATTCTTTTTATAAGCTTATATTTTTTAAAAAAAAAATCAATTATTTAAATAATGTTTGTCTCGCTCAAAATTTATTTCGTAATTAATTTTCGTAAAAAATTAAACTATAAATAATTATATTGAATATTTAAAATTATTATAAATACACATAAAAATGAGATTTAATATTCATTAAGTAGTATATAGATGTTAAAGGGTTTATGTATTTAGGGGTTTCGGGGTTTATGAGCTTATTGATTTAAGTAAGCAGGCATTTAAAGGTATATAGTCTTTATTTAAAAAATGAAATAACAAAAAATTTATTTGTATTATTTTTTATCATATTTTGAAGGTTATAACCATTGAAAATATAATAATTTTTAAATTTTTTTCAAAAGTGAATAAAATATTTATTTATTATAATCATAATAATTAATAATCGATTTTATAGATAGATATTCTAATAAATTTAAAAAAATAAATTAAAAATCTATAATGAATATGATTCATTTACTTAAAATATAATATGAAAACCTAAAATGATTCAAAAGTAAAGGAAAATGTATTACTAAATAATAATTATTTGATTTGAAAATTTTTTTTCTTTAAAAAGTTTATCTATACTTTTTGGATTAAAAATAATTTATATAAATTATATCTATGTAACCCAATTTATTTTGTAATTAATATTTATATAAAAATAAACAAATGACTAATTAAAATGAATATTTTAAATTATAATGAAAACAATAATGTTAAAATTTAATATTTATTATTTAGGGTATACTGGTTTAATTTAAATTAGATCAGTCCACTGAAAATTTAATTTGTAATTAACATTTCTATATAAAATAAACTTATAAATATCTAAAATGAATATTTAAAATAATAAATAATACAAATTAAAATGAAATTTGTGATTTATTATAAATGATATACCTGTTTATTGTTTTTATTATTTACCAGTTTTGTTGTTTAGGCAATTAACAATTTATGTTTTTAGGCATTTTGTAGTTTATAGGTTTTATTTAAATAAAAAAAATAAAAATTTTTTTTTTAGATTTTTTCGTATTTTCAAAGGTTATAACCTTTGAAAATAAGATAATTTTATAAATTTTTTTAAATGTGAATACCATGTATAATTATATTAATCTTACTTATTATATATCATATAAATTAAATATAAACAATTTTAATGATAGATATTATAATAATGATCAAAAATTAAATTATAAACTATTAATAAAAATATAAATTTTTATTAAAATATATTTACATGACGCAAAATGATTCAAATAAAAGAAAATATATTACTAAATAATAATATTTAATTTTTAAAATTTTCCTTCTTTTATAAGCTTATATTTTTTTTATTAAAAATCAATTATGTAAATAATGTTTGTCCTACTCGAAATTTATTTAGTAATTAATTTTTGTAAAAAATTAACTATATAAATAATTAAATTGAAATATTTAAAATTATTATAAATAGACATAAAAATGAGATTTATTATTCATTAAGTAGTATATAGATGTTAAAGGGTTTATGTATTTAGTGGTTTCGGGGTTTATGAGCTTACTGATTTAAGTAAGCAGGCATTAATGGTCTAATAGGCTTATATATAGGCTATATTTAAAAATGAAATAAAAAAAATTATTTTTATTATTTTTTATCATATTTTCAAGGTTATAACCATTGAAAATATTATAATTTTTAAATTTTTTTCAAGAGTAAATACAATATTTATTTATTATAATCATAATAATTATATATAATATAAATTCAATATAATCAATTTTATTGATATATATTCTAATAAATCTAAAAAAATAAATTAAAAATATATAATGAATATGATTCATATTATTTAAAATATAATATGAAAACCTAAAATGATTCAAAAGCAAAGGAAAATGTATTACTAAATAATAATTATTTGATTTGAATTTTTTTTCTTTAAAAAGTTTATCTATACTTTTTGGATTAAAATAATTTATATAAATTATCTAACTCATAATTTATTTTGTAATTAATATTTATATAAAAATAAACTAATGACTAACTAAATGAATATTTTAAATTATAATGAAAACAAAAATATTGAGATTTATTATTTATTATTTAGGGAATACTAGTTTAATTTAAATTAGATCTGTCCACTGAAAATTTAATTTATAATTAATATTTCTATAAAAATAAACTGATAAATAATTAAAATAAAAATTAAAAATTATACTGAATACAAATTTAAGTGATATTTATGATTTATTATTAATGTATCATAATTTAATAGTTTAAGTATTTAGAGGTTTTGTCATTTAGGTGTTTAGTGATTTATGTTTTTAGCACTTAGTGTTT